>JARJDW010022008.1:0-18302 GCA_030264715.1 Adinopsis sp. GC000173 | reverse complement strand
GCGATGCGCGTAAAACAATAATTGATGATTGATATTGTTTGGCGGTGGCGAGGATGGATTAGTGTTTTATGCGCGTTAACAATTTTTCGCAGTTTATTTATTGGATTATTTCGTCAGCGCATTAATCGATGGTTTTTTACTTACATTTTTAATATTTTAATGAATAAAAAGTAGCTGGGCGATATAAAATTTTTAGGATGACTTTTTCAAGTTTGCGTCCATAAAAATGGCATAAATCTAATTTAATTACGGTTTCAGATGCATAAATCGCAAAAATCATAATAGGAACGAAACTGCAAAGTACCGACACAAAAATTCCAATAAATTCTTTATTACAATCTTTGATGAAACAAAAAAGTTTGCATAATGTAAAATTAATTAACTTTGTAGTTTAGAACAAATTCATATTAATACTTCAGTTAAGACATACCAACATATTTAAAATGTTTCATCAAATTTCCAGGAAGATAAACTTATGATATAAATTCAAGAGATTCTTTAACAACGAATTATAATTGTGATAGTTTATTATGTTAGCATTAAAACCCACATAGCAAGCCTGAATAATAATAAAAATTATTAGGGTAAAATTATTGAAATAGCCCCAATATTCTCAAAACGCGATTAGTACTATAGTGAGGTTTCAGCAGTAAAGCAAAACGTATATTCGAGAAATTCTTTAACAAGGCGTTGAAACCTTGATAGTTTGACACGTTTATATTAGATTTTTTAATAAAAAACTTCATGAAGAAATAATAAAACTATTTTTTAATAAAATTCTGAAAGTGACACACTTTATACGCTTCTTGGAAGACGTGATAGTTTCAATATTCTCAAAATGGTATCCTTTTAGTGCAGCTTTGAACTTTCGATAGAGAAAGAAATAATAGGTGTTTAAAGGTGAGCAAAGAAGTGCATTGTTATGATGTAAAATTCAAATAGCTAATATCTTTTCTAAACCCAATGCTTCGTTTTTTGCAATTATTTTTATGGTTTTGTAACAATTTTTTTGTAATGCTGTTCATTACAAGTTGCCATCGCGCACTCTAAAAGAATCACAAGATAAGAATTTTAGTGACGCAACTAAACGTAGAATTTAGGTGCGTTTTATAGTTGAGGCGATTGAATGGATGGTAAAAAAAAATGTTTATTGCATGGTCTTCATTTAAAGTGGAACAAGGTTGTATAGTATGTAAGTAATCTATAGAAACCATTTATTAGATTTACATTATTAACACCCTCCATAGACTGAAGGAAAATGCATCTTTTGATTGGTATATACCTACATATTGTATGTTTCAATGCATCACCTTGATTTAATTTATGATAACTGCCATAAGTTTGGTCTGCGTTTTGCTAAAAGTGTCCAAATTCATTTGTTACTACAAAGCTTGGGTGCATTTTGTAGTTCAATTATTTTCAAAACTGGTTTTGTTTATCCAAACTGTAAGGGAAAAATACATCGAAACCCAGCATTCAGTACTATAGTCGCCTTCGCTTGTTGTGACTACTATAAGCGTTGGTGCATTTTGTTGTCGTCATTAATATAGACGTAGAAGACAATAAGTTTCATTATTTTTCGGGACTAGTTTTGTCAATGTAAAATGCAAAGGAAATCACTTTTCACAAAAATAAAAACGACTAGACTAAAATTCAGTACTATGCGGGGGTGTATTATGTAGTTATGATTAAAATAAGTTATTATTTTTTGGAACTCGTTTTGTTTATCCAAACTGTAAGGAAAATCACTTTTCATGGCAAAAAACATGGAGGCCGGAAAAATTTCCTCTACATCTACTTAATTAACTTTCGCGTAAAAGTTGCGCCCGGCCACATTGGCGCTAATACGCTATTAAGTGAAAAGTGAATTCGATCGAGCATATAGAAATTATAAATCAGAGACGATCTCATTTCGGCGATAAATAGATGCGATGCGCACAAAATATAGAAACACACATATAAGCGTTAATAAGAAAATAAGATTAATGCACATCGTACCCGGATTTATTAATCCTTGAGGCGTAGTAGTAATGAAATTCCACCAGCGATAAGCATTATCTTACTTATAATAATCGTAACTCCGATGGAATTATCAACAAATTGTGCGCAAATTACGAATTACCGACGGCGAGAATGGCTGGGAGAAAAACGAGCACGTTATAGCAGCAGTGATGGCAGCAGCGCGCTTTTTTCTCTTCTGTGTTCCATCTCCATTCTCTCCATGATGTGTATGTTTATTTCATCACGATTTATTAATCTCTTTGCTGCTTTTATATACAGCAAAAATGATTATTGATGATTTTGTGTGTGTGCGAATGCGAAACGCATTACCGGATTTATCACGTTTGTCACACACGTTCTGATAGATAATTAATTAGCTTGTTTGCGTCGTGCCCATTTAATAAAAGTGTACAAGCGAATGTAATTACTGCATTAAACATTAAATTAGTAAATATTATTTAAAAGCACTTAAGATTTTACCTTGGTAATGGAAATTGATGTGATGCGAGGAGGAGAGCAGGCTTAGAGTGCCATTTGCATTGAAAGCTCTCTTATTAAGTACATAACCTATACGAAAGGGTCATTTGTATAAACATTTCCACCAAACCGCTAAATTATTTTGCAATTTTAATTGAGATTTATGCTATTATATATAGTAGAGCAACTCGTGCGCAATTAGATTCAACACCACCAAACATTCATTCGTCATAATAGCGAAACTTTTAGATTAACTTAACGCGCGCGTAAGATTCCACCGATGATTAATCATTTATATGCGAAAAAAGCCATTTTGCGACAATTAGCATCCACTAGTAATTAATTGATAGAATAGAAAAATCCATGCACTTTCTCATTCACAACATCGACATCAACGTTGTGTTTCACTTATATAATTGATTGAAAGCAAATCACGTCTGGCGTTTAATTAAATTATTTATTGCTTGCACACAATACTTCTAATTAATAAATTTGTAGCGCATAATTGGATGATCCAAAGTATTTACGCTAATAGTGATTTATATAAGCCATGCCGTCTAATATTATTTGAAGGGCATGAGTTTTAAAAATTGTGTGGTTGTCAAATAATCAAAAAGACGTCTCGAATGGGAATTAGGTATATAAATACCTTATCAAATTCCATATAATATAGGACTAAAATTATAATTATATACAAATATCTTATACGGTGTGTTTATAAAGGAATTATGCAATGTTACGTTAGAGTAGATTGTGTTTACACCAAACATTTGATTAAAAACTACTATCTTTGTTCCAAAATAAGTGAAGCATTTGCGTTTTCTGTTAAATTTGTTGTTATTTAGAAGTTTTTTTAAACTTTTCTTTTATTCCAATTATTTACAAATTGTTATCCACACATATCATGCATTATGTGATCTAAAAAACCGGCGATACTGGCTAAATAAAAAGAGATAAATAGAAAAATAAGATAAATTAATTGTTGGATTCATAACACAAATAATTTTACTAAAAATAACAAAAATTGCTTATTCGAATACAAGTCATCTTAAGAATCTTTATAAGCACAATAACTTGTCTAGAATAGTAGTTGGTTTCCTTATTTTGGAACAGAGTAATATTAATTAACCAGTACAACCGTATTTTTTTGCTACAGACTGTTACCACATTTCAGACTTTTGGAGATTAATTGAAAATTTAAATGAAATGTTATCTAATTAGCGAATTAATAATGAATAATTGGACGATTAAAAGTAAATTCGCTCATATAGCTATTTACATAATAAGTTATGTCGACTATAATATTGTTTGAAGGGCATAAGATTTAAAAAATGCGCAAATCAAATAATCAAACAGACGTCTCGGAATGGAATTATGTAAATTATTAAATCTAATTTCAAAGTAATATAGGACTAATATTCTAATTGTATTCAAATATGTTGTACGGGGTGTTTATAAAGTAAATATGCCGTGTTGCGCATGCCACTTTATTTATTTGTTATAACTTTTTTAACATGAACATGGAAATTTTGCAAGTGCAAAAGCAAAATACATGTTTTTCTTGACATCTGCACTTTAAGTTTAGGTACTACCTAGTTTTTTTTATCTAGTTTAGTGCAAAAAATTCATAAAGGCTTGCACTTTTCTGCATCTTCTACTTGAATTCATTGTGCTGCACTTACTTAATATGCGATTTAGTTTATGTGCAATTTTGTAAAGCATAGATTAGATTGGCTGGATATTTTTTATAAAAATCTATTAATTAAGTAATAAAAAAACCCTGCTATTATTTTTATTGCAGACTATTAAAACATTTCAGATTCGTGGAAACTAATTGAAAAGTCGAATGAAATGTTTGAAAAATTAAATCAGCGTAGCAAGCTGCATTTTTTGTGTTTCCACTTGGATATTTTCTCTAGAAGAACATTCTTAGTCGTCTATTTTCTGCGAATTGTCCATGTTTTATTAACGAACAGCAAAGTTAGCAAAACAATGATGATGAACATTGTTGGAAGGAAAACACAAACTTGCCAGTGTAAGAAAAATATCACGATTTAATTTAAAAAAATTACCTTTTCAGTTTTTAAAGATTAAATGCGCATTGATTTAAATAGAGTGTGGCGCATAAATTTATGTAAAAAATATAAAACCATCGCGCGACATGAAAAAGTGATTATGTGATGTCAGTGCGCCTTGAGTAGCGCAAGCCGTTTATATTCTTTGGCTGAGTGCGTACAAATATTGTCTACACACATATATGGCGGCGCGCCACTCATGTGAACGAAAACAGCCCAAAGAACAGAAGAAATATGTTTTGTAGACAATATATATATAGTATATAGTATATATAGTAGTAGGGAATAAAATTGTAACGGCGCTATTCAAAGGCACCATAGCTAAAGTATTTATTTCGTACGCGCGCGCCAACGAACCGTGAATTATTAAAAAAAAATGAAATGTGACGCGCGCGCCCACAAACTTGCAACAACTTGCGCAAGTTAAACAAAATGTCATTAATCAACAACAGTGTACTTGCTACCAAAAAATATAAAACGACATCACAGCGCACACCTACGCAAAAAAGTAAAGCCGCTAAAAAAACATGTAATTTCACGATAATTATGTTGTAAAATACCCTTAGGTATATCTTTTTCTACATAATCTACATCAATTGTGAACAACCTTCAGTCCGTCGATCATTTGCGACACTAAAACACCTTTCAACCAACTAAGTATCTAACAAATCTTTACATTTATTACCTATTTTAGTTAGTTTTTCATTAAAATTCACAAATTAATATTCTTTTCTATATCTTCTATAAGTTTTCAAACAATTTTCATTAAAACTACTCAAATCGATGCACTTTTTACTAAATTTTATCCCGCATGTAAATATAACCATACAATTGGCCCGCAATATAGAAAAGGTTGCAAACCTTTGAGTTACATAATAAAAAAATCAAAAATATACATTTACTTGTGAAGAACAAACTTACTTTCTTGCCAATTCTATACCCAAGATTAAGAACTTTCGACTCGCGGGTCATTTAAGCTCTCAAACACTTTCCACCTAAGCAAGTATCTGAAAAACACAAAACGTCATGCCAAAAAAAATATGAAACGACACCTACGCAAAAAACTCTAACAAACATGTAATAGCACGATAATTGTTTCGCAAAAAGAGCCCTGGCGCGAAATGGTGGAGGCGTCGGGCAAAAGTTGCTACTATTTGCATACATTTTTCATGTGCGAGCGTCGCATTCCACGAAAAAAGCATTAAAATTCAATTTTCGCTCTTGTTTGTTGGTAAACGGTGCGTATCGTGCAAGTCAGCTCGCCGTCGCAGCAGCAGCACAACTTTCGTCAACGACGAGAGAAGCAAAAAAAAACCAACACACACACACGTAAATCATCGTCGCCTTAATTAATTAATAAATCAAAAAAGTTGAAATTTTGTTTGGTGGGTATTATAAGTACACTACGTGGGCTGAATTTGAACAATAATTTAGAGTAATCTCTACGAAATTGCAATCGCATGATGAACATGAATAAATTGCAAATTATTATTATATAAAAATCTAGGTTAGCGAATATATAGGATCCGGCCTCATCGACAACATGCTGCTGCCGTTTCACGTATTGTTTTCGTAGAATGAGTGTGTGTATGCAGCGAGCTATACTATACAGCAAAAGTAAATTAAAATTTTTTGGCTCGACGATATTATATAAATAAGGTATAATTCATCAACGGGCGCGCATTCAGCTACTCATTTATTCATCATACCAAAAACTTATTTGTATAGAAACTTTTATATTATGCGCGTTCGCTGCAAATCAGCACACTACCTATATATATGTATACATTATTTTTGGTGTGTGCGGGATAAACTAAGTCCCAATAAACTTGCGTATTATTTAATTAACGAACACACAATTTTATTCAAAGAGGAAAGTAGATAGATACTACATTCGATAACAAGTTTTTGCCATCATCCGCAATCATTATAGTAAAACAAATGATTATGTAGTATTTGATTAATTGTATATTATATTAAATTCCATAGATATTTCGTTAGATATATTTATAGCAAGTGGTAATATTGAATAATCAAAATTCCTTTTTGAATTAATTTAACCGGGCTTTAATATTAATTAATTGGCACAAAAATAAATTTGTTTTCGACGAATGCAGAAAGTATCTATATATTGCAATAAAAAAAATAAAAGATATAGCTATATTTACTTGTAAAAAGAATATAAATTTGTGAATTCCTAGAAAGTTGTGTTTGCTTATTGGCTTCACATAGCTCCCAGTAACGGGTAGCGATGCTACTAAGCCCCTTCGCGACGTCAACGCTAGCAAACGTGAAGGGGTATTAAAATATGTTAAAATATCAGTTTGATATAAGGCAGCAAACACACAAAAAGGCTCATGCCACACATCAAATAGTATGCCACTGTTGTCATCGATTTGTTGGCAACCTCTTGCTCGTGGCCCTCGAAAATGTATTTTTCATTTTTCTAACAAATGTTACACTTTTTGAGCAATTTGTGTTCGCCTTACAATTACATTTTTTCCAATGTATGCTTTTCTAATAACAACTTTTGTAAAAACGTTCTGGCATTTTTTCAGCAAATCTTTAAATTTTCCAAGTGATTTTAGTGGGTTTTCTTATCAGAATGTCACAAGTTTTGCATTGCTCAGTTAATTTGTGGCCCACGAGTAAATTTAAGGCCTCACTTTGGCGGGCGATATGGAAAAGATTGCTCACCTCTAATATAGATAGATTTACTAGGCTGTATTACTTGCAACTGGTGGTACACATAAGTGTATTTGATAAATTCAAGAAAATTATTGTACTTTACAAGCAAACAAAATTCAATTTTAGCGCAAACAGTGATTGCAGTGCTCATGGCAATAGATTTGTGGACAAAAAGTTGCATAGACTTATAAACAAACAGTATAAAGTTTATACAACTTATTATAAAATACATTTGCCAGAATTGATTTACAAAATTCCGTTCTTTAGAATTTATATGAAATTTAGTTATGTGGAAAGCCTGAAGAAATACTTATTGTACAAAAGAAAACGTATATTTGCATAATAAACAAATCAAAGATAATAAGAACATAAAGCGTTGCTAAAAATAAGAGTACCTAACATATAAAATAAATGAAAATATGAGTAGATTTTAACAATGAACGCGTCTACAAATCGCATAGGTATTAAATTGCAGTTAATGATTGTACGATAGGATATTTATTGTTATTACAAATAGTATAACAGTGTGTGCGTTGTAAGTGCGCATGTTACGTAAGTGCTTTTAATGCACAAGCGCAATCAAAATTTGCGCGCTCTCCAACATTTATAGAGTGAAGTTCTCGCAGCATTCCGCCGAAAAACTTTCAGTATATCTTATCACTTTGATATAATAATACTACTACTAAGCCGAATAGAGGCGCCCTTTTTTCTCTCGTGTGAAGTCATAGTGCGTCTTTGAAGTTTGTTGAGTTAGTTTGTTTCATTTTCAACCAACGCGAAAATAGTGCAGAGACCAATGACGGTGAGTGCACACAAACAATTTTATATTATTTTTATATAAAATCCAATTAAACACTATTGCATTATTTGCATATTTTAATTACTGGCCTAATAGTTTTAACAATGTTTGCATTATTATCTCATTTTATAGACTCGTAGTTAGTGGTGCGGTTTGTTGCTGAAATAATAATTTTAATGGCATCGCTAATACGCTCGTAAACAAAATTATTCCGCTATCCAATAGCCGCCGAGCAAAATGTCTCGTTAGAAAATACAATGACAAATCTCTTTTTAAGCTTTAGAGCATTTTGTCATTTTTATTTTACACTAGAAACATGCAGGTCAGAAAAGCGTATTTGATTTGACAATTTTTATTAAAATAAACAAGAAATGCGTCGTCGCATATTTTATTTTAATCTTTTTTTTAGTTTGTTTAGAGTGTTTACCTACTGAAAATGAAATTATTAATGCAATTTAAAATTTAAGAAAATTTTAAACAAGATACGAGACGATCTTTATTGTTTATTCAATGAAAATATTAATTACGTAGTACAAATTTACTATTTAAATTTACTTTAATAAATATCTTTATTGGCTTAAACGGAATTTTCTTATACATACTTTGTTGTAAACGTCGTCAAAACTAACTAAAATTTAACCTGACAGCTACTCATGTTCATTACTGCGCAATATTAATTAGATAATTACATTTTATTTTATATTTTTATATTTATTTATTTCTTATTCAAGCGAATCATATTTTTAATGTTTAAATACATATAGGTACGCACAATTTTAGTAATAATGTCTTTGTGCTTATGTTAGCAGGCGTATTCATTAAATTATTATTAAGTAGCAAATGAAATTCGTATGTAACATTTAAGCAGATTTGCTGCTTTCAATTACTTATCATACATAATAAATATATTATCAAGCGGATTGTTAAATAATTATGAATTTGTGCGGAAATTTATTATCGTCAAATACGAATAATTCCCAATTTATATACATATAATAACAATAAACATTGCGCTATTGTTAATTACAACATTTGGGTGAAACAAAAAAAAACTTGTCAACATTTCTCATTAAATCTAAGTTAAAATTTTACTTCAACGATTTTATACGTTAATAACTCTACGTAATACTATCCATGTTTCACATTTTCGAGAAAGTTAATTATGAAATTATACACTTTGCATTCAAAGTTTACTTATGTCTTCTCATTCCTCAAATGTTATATGAATCATTTCCATTGTGTCGAGATAAGTATCTTAAAAGAGCCCGTGATGCGGTCGATTTTCTTCAATATTTTTGTAATATCAAAAGAATTTGTGTTTAAAATTGAGCATTTTTTCCGATAGGAACAAACTTTTCACATTTTTCTCAAAACACAAAGGAATTTCGCTTTTCAAAAATGTCGCATAATCTTGTCAAAATTTATTATTAAAATCTATATCCTATTTGAATGACTGCATGAGGTAAATTTATATATTTTGGCTTATGTCTTCTTATTCCTCAAGTATGAAATAATTTTGATTGTTTCAAGATAAGTAATTTAAAAGAACGGTGGATTTTCTTAGATATTTTTATATTATCAAAAGAATATGTTTGAAATTAAGCCATCTGCTTCCTTATTTTTGCAATCAACAAACTATCTACATTTTTAAAACAAAAAGAGTTTTTAGAAAAATAATAATGTAATCGTGGATTCAAGTATAAGTACAATAAATAGTTGCCCATTAGAGATTTAAGTACTAAGAATTACGATGATATCAACCAAAAAAGAAAAAAATAATGTTGTATTATGTTTGATTGATTAAACATCACCTTTTGTTGATTCATCTTCAAGAAATAACTTACAATTGTTACAAATTAATGTTAAATGTAACCGAAACATCATTATTATAATAAAAGAATTTTTAATTTTTTCTTCTTTAGTACTTTTCTAGTGTCACAATTTAGTTTTTCTAAAGTATCGCTTAAGTAATGTTTCCAAAATTTATTATTAAATTCTACGCCTACACAGCGCCTCAACTTTACACAGTTTCGAATTTGAATTGATTGCATAATGCAATGTTTATTTAACTTCACCAAGAATGTTAATTAAATAATTATGCATTTATTACAAGGAAACTTTGCTCGCATATCAAATATTGAATAATTTTCAATCAAACTTTACTTGCTACCTTCGTCCAGAAAAAAATCTTCGTAATCATGTACGGACGGAAGAACAAGCGCTTAACTCGCAATATGTATTATTCAGAGAAAGGAAGTTATTATTATTGAATTCACATTATGTTAATAATTTATACAAGGAATGTAATTATAAATTTTTTGAAATAAAACTGCCACCAGCTATGAAACTTCTACCGGCTGTTGTTGTTACCAAAAAAAACTTATTGTAATATAATGATTGATGTTGGAATAAATTAAATTTTCGGCACGAGTTTAAACAAATAGGTACTCCGCGCTCGGTTGCTTTCATTTGCAAAAGAAAAACATTGAATTTTTGAAACAACAACGAGATGCTTTATGTGTACATATCTGCCTAGTTATCACGCTAAATTTGCTCCAAGTGTACAAACTGTCACACAAGATGTTTGTGGGGGTGGATGTTGGAAATGTTGGCGGGTAGATTATACACCGGGACATTAACAATGCGCAAAACGCAATCAAGCTAATTTCACCTATGACATTTTCGCTAAGAAAACCAGAGCGCGCGCTAATTGCGGCCGAAAATGAAGCGAGTGTATGGCGGCTGATAACACATTACGTGGAAGGAACAGTGTGACATGTGGCGGCGTAATTGTTTTTTTTCTCTCTCTCATTTTTTAATTGAAACGAATTGCGTTCTGCGAAAAAAATAATGTACGATGCATTATATTTTACAATTCCAGCGAATTGCTGCGGCATTAAAATAAAAATGAGAAATGAGCTGGAAACATTTACATATATAATATCAAATATATACACGTTGTGTGTAAGAAAGTTAATAAATTTTAGGTAATTTGTCATTGCATTTATCATATTTCTCCTAGGAGCGCTTTGCAAAATTTGAGCGATTTCAAAAGTTAGCAACGCATATTAGCGCTTTACTAATTATTTCATGCAAATTTAATGTTGATGTATTAAAAACTACAAAGATGTAATTAACGAATTAAATATTTACAAGCGCTTAAATATCCAGCGCATTAATTGTAGTTGAAATAAGGTTTTTTTTGTCAGTGTATTTAATAACTTTGTAATCAAGTTGCGAAAGTGTTGTCGCGCTGTTGTCACTCAATACGCGCAGAGTTATCGAACTTTTTCTATTTAAAAAAAAAGATTAAATAAACGAAAGCGCAAAAAATAGATTAATTTTCACGTCGCGCAAAAAACCAATTAATTATCAGCTTGGAAATATTAACCATTAATCTATACCAAATACGCACAAGCACCGTCCAGCTAATTAGCGTGTTTATTTATAGTCGCCGGGTATGGAACATTAAACTGTGTGGTGTGTGAACCATTTTCAGCATGCGAATGGAAAAATAGCATAATAATCGTCGTCGTCAAACGTTAAGCGAGTCTAATCGGCACGTTCGCGTATATTATTCGAAACCGGGCAACGACACGCCAACGCGTAGTAGTATTAAATTTACCCCAAATTATATAACTCTGAAATTATTATTACGCGATGCGGATTAACACATCGGTTCCTTGTTTGAGAACGCGCGAGGCAACAAACAAGCAAAAATAGCGTCGGCGGTGCTTTTTTTCCGGTGTGCGGGATAAACGAGTTAACATTAACAGAAAATTAATTCTTGGAAAATAAATTAATTGCTGCGAATTATTAAACAGTTGTTTTGCCTTAGCAAAAAGCAAATTTTCTTGTGTTTTTTTCGCGCTTCTTAACAAGATTTTTACACTTTGATGGTATACGTGAAAAATTCATAGAAAATGTATATAAATATTTAACAGTGCATGGATATTCAAAGTTTTTTCTTCTACAGTAGGTAGATAGAAATCGCTGCGAGGAATATTCTGCTACATAAAAAGAAAATTAATTCCTGAAACAACAACAGACAAAAGAAAATCAAATTTAATCAATTTGCAACTTTCAGCATTCTGAATATAGTTAAGCTAAAAAATTATTAAACTGCTTTCTCTAGGTATATAGTGATTTCAAGCAATCTTCTTGTGTAACATTTTGCTTTTCTTAGCAAAAATTTTTCGATAATTTGTGAAAAAATCCCTAAAATCGAATAAGTTTATATCAATTTGAAGCGATTAGCACTCTGTTCTTAACACATATTTAACACTCTTTGGTGTCATGTGAAAAAATCCATGGAAAACGGATAATAATTGTAACAATTTGCAATTTCCAGCAATCCAAATATAGCTGAGCTCGAAAATTATTAAATTGCTTTATCTGGATATGGCGATTTCGGCAAATTTCTTGTGATATTTGTCTTTCTTTGGACAAATTTAACGCCCATGCGATAACATATATGTGAAAATTCATGAAAAACGCATAAGTTTGTATCAATTTGCTGCTATTAGCATTCTAAATGCTGATATATCGCTAATCCCAAAATTATTATTTAAATATTTTCTCTTCGAATGGTGAATGTAAGCAATTTTTTGCGATTATCAACACGCATTTAACACCGTTTGGTGAAATTCCCAGAAAAACGAATTATGTTGTACGATATTAACAAACTTTGAGTAAATACATCTTTTTCTTTCCTTAATATGTATTGAAACCACTTTGATGCTACATAAAAATTTCTGAAAACACGCATAAATATTTAACGATGTATTTTGTCACATGAAAATCCAACGTTTGTCTAGATAATAATCGCTAGAAGGAATATTTTCTAAGCTGTTTTAGCAGCGAATGTAAAGAGAAAGGGTAAAAGTTCGAGGATTACACTTTGTTAGAGCAAAATCTGTCAAAAAAGTCATCTAGTGGATAAGAGTATTTAAGGTGTGCTGAATTCAATGGCGCAAACCGTTTTTAAAAGTTAGATCGCGTATTCGAGATATCTCAATTTGAATTTCTCAAGAATAATGGTGCAGATATGCATTAGAAATACATCTTATTCGTGATGACGTTTTACTCTATGAGAATTCACACCTATTATCAAGTATTTTATTTGCTTGTTCTTAGGAAATTCAAATTAAAATATCTCGAAAACCCGATCTAACTTTTAAAAACGGTTTGCGCCATTGAATTCAGCACACCTTAAATACCCTTTTATTCAGTAGATGCTCTGTTTGACAGAAAGAAAAGGGACTCAATTCGAGCACAATGTAATCATCATAACGATATGGCATCAATTTTCAACTTTCAGCATTCTTAATGGCAAAATTTAAATCCAAAAACAATTAAATCGCATTCTTATTCTTACGATTTTTCGCTTTCCTTAACCCTTTGATGTCACATAAAAATTTCCACTGAAAAACGCATAAATATTTAGCAGTGTATTTTGTCACATGAAAATCTACCGTTTTTCTAGATAAAAAGCGCAAGGCGGAATATTTTGCTAAAGCGACAGCGAAAGTAAAGGTAAAAGAAAGTTCGATGATAATCCGGACGATATCAGACGACATAATTTAAAAAACAATCTTCGTTTGAAGACGTTTTTCAGGCGCCGCTCAGTAATCCGCTGCAATCATCACTCTGGCAACAGCTTTTCGCAGCTAGCTAGACGACTACCTTTAATAACTTGCGCAAACACGACATGCCGGCAATTCACGTCTAATGGCAATTAACGGCGCGTAAAAATCGAATTGGTCGTAAAGCACGTCGTCGAACAGAAGCACCGGACAGCAGCAGCAGCAGCAGCAGCAGCACAGTTTTATTGCGTCGCGTTTGTTTGTCTTTTTAATTTCTTTAAACTGAACGAGCGCGGGAGCATTATTTTACGATCGGATTGAATGATTGTGAATCGTAAAACGTCATAAGTACATTGTGATGACAAATTGCGTTCGATCGGCGAACAAAAAGCATATATACCTTTTGTTCGCGCGCGTCACCGTAAATTAATCGGAGAACGTTGCGGCTAATTACGCGCCGCTTATGGTTCGGCCCGAAACAAAACGGAAAGCATAAATCTTTGAGTATATTCTAGTATTATCATTGAATGGCATAAGCGGCGAATGAATGCGCATAATTTTGCCAATAAAACATATTCATCGGGCAAACATTGAAAGTAAAAAAGAAGGACACGTCGGCGTTGGCGGTGGTGGCGACGAACGCAATTAGCCGGCGGGTGGAAAAACACAAAAGTGGAGTGTGTTCCGTGTGTCGACATCAAAGCTCAACTATAAGCATTAATGGAAGTTTGTTCGAATTAATTAAAAACGCATTTATTGCTTCTTTGATTGGTAATGAAAGTTAAAGTTCAAAATGTGCGTGATCGACGATAAGTTAAAGCGCGCGTTATTAATGTACGAGCTTAATATACGCAGTGATGCATGCACGATAATTATATTATAATCACAATGGAAATAAAATAAAGGGATGAGAGTGCGGTGTGGTGTTTTTTCAACGTCCGTGTAAATAAAAAAAGTTCGCGCGCGCGGTTTGTTTGCGAACAAGTGGGAGTAATACGCGCTATATAGCACACTTTTCATCATTTTTTCCTCTCGTTGTTTATCGAAACTTGCGCTTTGTGATGGCTTTTCTTAATTACCCTTTTTGAAGAAAGAGTTTGCTCTCTATGTATAGATTTAGGATCCATCCATCCATTCGGACGAGAGAAGAAACTTTGTTGCGCAATATCGATGTGCGAAATTACTGCGCGCGCGATATTGTTTGTTCGTTTCACATGCAGAAAACTTTTTGCATACTAAATTCTACCGTAAACAATCATTCACAAAGAAGATTATAAATAAAACTTTTGTGCACAACGACGCAATTCGGCGACTTCTTTTTGCAATGCGCAGAGATATTGCGGCCGGCCATCTATCAATTAAATTAGAACGTATTTATTTCGGCAACAAGCCATGATAAAAGCACACACACACATACATACACATATACAAAAACATATCGCAGAAACTTTCTCATTAATGAATTCCACATCATATATCCACCACCAAAAAACTTTTTAATTATAAAAACCGAGTATTGTATTGTGTTGTGTTGTGGTTGGCTTGGTGCAGAAAGGACGCGGTGTTCCTGCTTTGTAAAAATCGCACGTTTGCCACCTGAATTTCGGCATAATCAATCAGTTAATTGAATCAGTTCGATGGAAAATAAAATCGGATTTTGCATATTAAAGCTCACAGCTATTTCATATAACGCTGAAATTAAAACATGATAGGTATTTAATAAATAAGTTTTTGTAACAAACGCACAAAGTTGTAGTCAAAATGAGTTAATTAAATCGCTGCAAATATATTTGTAGAAACTGCATTTAGTAGACTTTCAAATAAACCAACAAACTTGTATTCGCTAACAAGTTCTCCAAGTGAGGCAGCTTACGTTAGGTGGTAAGTACGACTTAACCGACTTTCCCCCACAACTTTACAGGTTAAAAAATAAGTTCATTAAATTAAATTAGCAGTTTTTTGTAATCACATAAAGTTTATTATATTTAGGTACCATCTGCACAATATCATAC
Organism: Adinopsis sp. GC000173; assembly: GCA_030264715.1. Taxonomy (NCBI): domain Eukaryota; kingdom Metazoa; phylum Arthropoda; class Insecta; order Coleoptera; family Staphylinidae; genus Adinopsis; species Adinopsis sp. GC000173. The sequence continues at coordinate 2,665 of JARJDW010022008.1, read as the reverse complement.
GATTTTAGCCTAAGTCACGCCTTAGATTATAGAGAGTACGACTAGAGACTGTAAAATTCTAAGCAAAATATAAAATGTTCAATTATTTTGCATCAAATTGAATTTGCATTTAGTGGACTAAAAAATATAATCCATAAATGTGTATTTGCGAGCTAATTCTCCGAGTTTTCACACAACGAATTCGGGTCGTGTACGATTTTAAGTCGTTTACGCCTACCACGAGTACGACATACAATCATTATATGATAAAACAGCTTTACGGGCAGTAGAAATTAATAAATTAGTAAAATTTTCACAAGAAGATTGTTACGTGAAGAACAAGTTAATTAAATCGCTATATGAATATTAAAATGTTATTGTTATTATCAAATTTGTGTCGCACATACTGAAATTGAATATCATTTTTGCACAACACAATACACAACATCGCAATTTACACGTTTAAACGGATTTGAAAATTTCATAACGCGCAAACGACACGTAAACAATTCACTTTTAAATAAAAGGCATCGCTACACTACGATAAACAATTAATTGTTAGATTATTTAATATAAACTTATTGCCGTGCTGAAGCACGACGACGTCGCCTCGTAAACAAATTTCTATATAAATAATTCAACGTTTCAATTTAATAAATATGAAAATTACAGCCGGGCATTAAGTGCTCAAAAATTCATCAATGCCAGATATATCAAAATAATTTATATGGCATAATTTTTTGTATATCTCAGTATATATGTAGTTTTATTTATCTTGGTGCTGCTGTTTTTTCGGGGAGCTGAGAAGAAAAACACTTCTTGGAAAAAATGTATCTACTAAATAATACATCAGCTACTTTATATAATATTGTAACAATAAAATAATATTTTTTTATTCTAGATAAATTTAGCTGTCACCGTTATTTCATTTATGCACACGTATTTTTATATTGTAAAATATATTAAAAGCTTATTGTTGCTTTGTTTACATATTTTTATAGGTCACAGCTGATGACATATCGACATTTTTTCGTTTTAAAAATTCTTCAATTTACTTTTCTTTCTCCCATTCGAAACACATTACCTGCAAACATCATTTGATTTTCCATATTTCCAGCGCGCGCCGTCATGTTTTGTCTCAACGCTCTTGCAAAGCTTGAAATATCGAATTTATTTAAAAAAAAAATAAATATAATAATATAATATTCAAGGCGTAGAGTAGTAGTCTGCTTCAACATTTCAAGCTGAAAGCGTCTGATTGTGACATTAGATAGTATTACAATGAAAACTAATTAAGCTAGGCTGGAATTTAAAAAAATTAAGTGAAAATTCAACACTAGTTAAATACATACTATCTCATTATTTAATTTCAAATTATACGCTTGTTAATTATTAGCTGCACAGTCACAAAAAACGATCTTTAGAGTTAACATCGTAATTTTATATAATTAACCGATATTAACATGCGCTTGCAAATCTACATACGTCGCAAATAATAATGTTTGTGCACGCATTTTGTAATTGATTTGTGATCGATCACTTAGCCTACTATCACGATTAGATGACACTTTATTGGATCATGCGGATGAAATGGCAATTATGTGCTGATGATTCAATGTTAAATAAAAATTTAAGATTATGAGAAGTAATTTAGTTATGTATATGTACTCTGTCATGTAATTTTCCTTTGGCAAAATGTAAGTACGCTTGTTGATTATTATCTTGTCTCCAAAATCGATCCCTAGAATTTATAATTAACATCGATATTAATTTCAACATTGAGCATGTTTGCAAATTTACATACGTCGTAAATATGTATAAGCATTTCGCAATTGATTTGCCATATCGATTTTACTGAGTTGAAACCTCCGCACGATCACGATTAGATGTCATTTTAACTAATATTAGATCAGTTTCCATAGATGCAGATGAAATGGCAATTATGCGATGATTCAACAACGCAACGCCGATAATGAATAAAAGTTTAAGATTTATTCGGCGTTGTTAAATAGGATTAGAGATTTTAACCGAATGGTCAGTTGTAATACTCTAATCCAGTTAAAACTTGTCCCCATATTACCTTTATTACGCCTCGCATGTCGACATTTTAGGTGCAATTAATTCGCATATATAGTGTATATATATTTAATAATAGGCACATGCTTAGAGAGCAATTTGCTATTTTATTGCCGAAAAATATTACTGGGTCGTTCTCTTTTTTATTCCACCAACTAATCTTTGCAATTTTAGATGCTACGTTTAATTTTTTGTATGATATATGATGATGAATTGCTTAAAAATGAAGTAAAAAATCTAGTTTATGTCGATCATGTTTTTTTGATTGAAGTCGCATGTTTTTGCAAACAAGAAAAATATATAAAATTTTCATGTTTTTGCAAATATTATTATATTTGCTCTGTTATTGATAAACTTGTTGAATTGAATTGAAAAAACCAATCAATTGTCTGCTATTATTAGATATACCTATTTTATACGATTTGCCAAGATTATTTTCTATTTTTACCACAAGTTTATATTAAAAAATTATAACATTTCTGCATTATCCAACTAAATTTCAACGAGTAAGATGAGAGATGAATGAATATTAAGTTTCTCGGTATGTTTTCATTAAAAATTACAGAATTATTGGAATGCTCTTTCTTTAAAACTGTAACAATTCCTATAT
>JARJDW010022006.1:0-10859 GCA_030264715.1 Adinopsis sp. GC000173 | reverse complement strand
TATTACGTGCAAGAAAAACTAGACAGATTCACTTATCATCAAGATTTCTATCAGACATTGTTTTGTTGAGCGCGTTGTTGCACATAGTGGATGTTCGCAGATGTGTACTCACTTGTATACTGTGTATCATTTTGTCGCAAATTTGTCACCGCAATGTCCAGCATTTTAGTGATGGTGTTTTTTATACCAAACCACCGTTTAGTAAATCGATTGTCACCTTACTTAACATACGAATACACATACACATTTTTTTCATTTCGTTGTTATTGTATAATCGATTTATCATTTATTATTATTATTCGAGTGACGGAATTTTCGATTGTTGTTTCCGACGATCGATTGTTAATTGTATTATTGTTAATAATTAATGTTGACATCATTTTAAATAAACGTTGCCGATATATTATTCAAATTAACAATAACTTTCGACCTATAGCAATTTGTAATGATGTTAATCAATATTGTTTTTTTGTAACAGAATTAATAATTTTGATTTTAAAATTAAGAAGTGGGAGTATATTTGTGATTTAATTAACACCAGGAAATATATATTTTTCAATATTCGATTCAAATTTTATTTTCTATCTTTTTGTTTGTTAATGATATTAACAATTGGCAAGAGAAACTTTTATTAACATATAATCGTGTTTTTCTTCAAACAAATTATGGATGTTTACTCAATCTCAAGTGGTACAGTTTAAATGTTTTGCGTAAGTAAATATTTCTATATTTTTTATTAAATTTGTTTTATAAATAACGATGTAAAAGATACCGTAAATTAATTTTAATCAGAAACTTTAACATTATCCTTTGGTTTATAGTCATTTATAAAAATATTAATAAATATTCCCTTTTTGTCACAAAATTTACAATTTTTTATTTAAAAATAAGAAACGGGAGCTTATTCCAAAAGTATTTTTGATTTAATTATTTTATTTTTAATATTTGGTAGAGATTTTATTTTGTATTTGTTTTGTTTGCTTTTAAGATTAAACGTTGACAAAGAAAACAACAAAACCTATGTTATCAAATTTTTATTAACATTTACTCATATTTTTCGTCAATCCATTGATGGATTTTTGGTAAAACTGGAGTTGCTCAAGTAATTTGCCAGGGTAATTATTTCTATATATTAATAATAATTTTTGATTAAAAATAAGAAACTGAGGGTATATATGTACATAAGAATCTTTAATTTAATTAAGTCGAAGGTATGTCAAACGAATTTTAATCAATTTGATTGCAATATTAGCTTTAGAGTTTAATTTAAATTTGTTGGTTTTAATTTAACATTTAAAATTGACAAGGACAACATTAAAATGAAATATATATTATTAATATCCTATTGTATAATATTTTAACTGTCAATTAAATAACAGATTTTTGTGTCAAAATAGAGAAGCTTATTTATTTTGCGTCGGTAATAACTTTTGCGCTTCTTACTGAATTGCTTATAAATGTAGGTGTAGAAATATCTATAGAGTTTAATCAGAAAGTTGTAGAATTTGATTGAGTTTTTATATTACGTATATTTGTTAACTTTTATGAGATTTTAAGAACAAAGTTTTATACAGGGTGTCACAGAATAACTATTCCTAATTTTTAGAAATGATAGAGGGCACTTAAATAAACATTTTTTATTAATACACTAATATTCGGAAATTTCTCAGAATCAAGTTAAATTTCAATTAAATTTGAAAAGAAATACTAAATACATAGATAATTACTTAGTAAATTAGACTTAACTTAAGGAGAATTTTTAGATAATATTACATTTAGGTTTATAAAAATTGCTCGAAATTACGACCACCATTCTCAATATACAAGTTATAACGACGTATAATCGATTGCCGATTTTTTTTAAATAATTGTGGACGTTCGCGAATATCATCCAAGGGAATAACAATTCGAGCCACTAACTCTTTGTCTGTATTCACTGGTGTCTCGTAAACTTTTGATTTAATATGACTCCAAATACAAAAGTCATATCTGGCGGACGTGCAGGCCAAGAAATCGGTCCACCTATTTGGAAATTGCGCATTTAAATAATTTTGGCAATTTAATTGAAAGTGTGCCGGCGCGCCATCATGCTGGAAAACAAGGTTTTATGCGAACATTAAGTGGAACGTCTTCAAGCAATTCTAGTAAAGTATCTTCCAGACAAACCCTGTAAATTGTTCGATGGAGTATTAGTAAAAAAAGCACCTTAAGTGAAGTGGGTAATTATCTCTTAAATAAGTATTTCCTTTCAATTGTAACTGAGATTGTTTATTTCAAATTTCAAGTATAACTTATTTCTGAGAAATTTTTAGATTATTATGTATTAATAAAAATGTTTATTTAAGTGCCCTCTATCATTTCCAAAAATTAGGAATAGTTATTCTGTGACATCCTGTATAGAAAAATATATGTACCTATATTACAAATATTGCACAATAACATTTTAATTTAACCTAATTAAGGACTGAAATTAATTCTATAGCGATATTTTTATATAATAGTGATACAAATACAAATTTTCGATTAATATTTTATTGTGTTTTTATATTCTTATATTGTTTATTTACTGACTTCTTAGTAACAAACTTGATAAATGAGATTTGTGTAACATCTTGTTTTTAATACGAAAACAAGACAAGTAGAATATTAAAAAAGGGCCAATTTTATATTGCTACATCATTTTCTACATATTGAAAAATTATTGAGTATATAAATAAACTTTATTTTATATTTGAATTGGAAGAGCAACAATCATTTATTACATAATTTGTAGCAAATTGATGGATATCTAACCAAACATTGTTTTTACTGCAAATAATAATAATCCATAGACAAAAGCAAGCCATATAATATTTATCGCAAACTCGTCCCCATAAAGTTGAACAATAATAAAATTTGTGGTGTAATAAATAAAATGTATTAGATATATACGTACACACCACATTACGATTACAACAATGCTGTGTATAGTATAGTTTATTGTCACATCATAATGCGATACTAATTATTTTTTTCGAAAATGAATTTATACATATATATCGCGCACTTAGAATTGACTAAAATATTTATTTCATTGTGGCTGTTGTGTTGTGTTGTGTTGCAACAACGCATTGAACACCACATTTTCAACAAGCGGGGTTAAATTTAATGTCAGGGTTGATTTTCGTTCCGTCAAGGGTACGATTACAAAGAGCAACAATCAAACCGAATAAAATCTCAATAACAATGTTACGTTTTATTCGTTTTATAGGGATATTAACAATGAAATGATTAATTTACCGCAGTGAAATTTTTTAAATAAATGGGCAGCGATTTTACGAGCTAACAATTAGCAATTGTAACATTAAAATCACTTAAATTTACGACTTAATATTCGATTTTTTTTTAATTTCAGTATTTTTTAGAGCAAAACAAAAATAAATAACGTAAAAACGTAAAGACATATAGCACTGAAGATGGTTAATTAGCCGAAGCTGGTTTTCTATTAAAATATAAAATAAAATAATAGGCTATAGTACAATTCGCATTATTAAAAAAAAAAAAATAAACATTCTATTATTACACTAAAGAACTTGAGTGTTGCAGTCACTTGATGAACCATTTTTGAAATAAATATAAAAGTTATAAAAAAACACAAATTGTTGATTCACAATAAAAATTATTTTATTGAAAAATAAAATAACAAAAACATCAATTCATTTCGGCCATTGGTCATCATCAGGACTGAAGGTTTCACTGATTGCAAACGTGTACATATTGTTTCCTGTTAGATATAAATAGTTTGTAATAGGTGAAACCTTCAGTCTTAATGATGACCTATGGCCGAAATGCATTGACGTTTTTGTTATTTTATTTTTAAATAAAATAATTTTTGTTGTGAATCAACAATTTGTGTTTTTTTATAACTTTTATATTTAGTTCAATTATTAGTAAAAATTTTAAATTAAATACTGATGTTAATAAATTAATGCTAAATACTCTAAAAAAATGCAAATTTCTTCATAAAAAGTTTTATTAATTCAAAACATACTTTCAAAATTGGTAAATTTAAATATTGCTATTGTATAAAGTTTTGCAGTGATAGTAATCATAAATTTTAACTTTAACGTGATTAGTAATTATTAAAAATATGAGACTTTTAATATATTAAATTTGAATCTGATTTATATTGCAAAAAATGATTATTCTTTTCTTTAAAAAATGCCCATTTTATAAAATCAAGTATGTTTATTATCTTAATTCATGAATGCCCATTTTTAACAGTTAAAACGATTGCATTCTATAAGTCTGACTAGCAAAATGAATTTTAAGTAGCAATTTTTAATTTTGGACTTAGAATATCAAGATATAAATAAATATTTAAGACTTTAACAGATTTTGTTTATAAATATTGGAATATACTTAATAAATACGAATTTATGAATTTTAATTTGCATTTATCTAATCAACTGAGTAAATTGTTGAATGTTTTGGTATTTTTCATACTTATCTTAACGATTTCTTCATCAAATACTATTCTTATTGCATTTGACGTATATTTATACATTTTCCAAGCAATTCAAAGCGGAATTTACCTAGAATTTTAAAATCAATTTATATTTACAGCATTATAGGAAATTTCCATTTTTCATATTTTATAAATAACCAATCTACAAATGGATTACATTCACTCACAGTGTGTGTTAATTTTTAAACAATTACGTAATGCTGCCTGCTTACTTGCAGACGATAATATAAAAAATGTTTGAATTGTAAGTTCAATGCACCCCCGTTGCGTTGCATTTAAAAAATGCATGAATTTTTGTCTAGCTGGCGAACGTTTATATTAGAAAATTGTAAGTTTTCAGCTCGTCCATCAATAATTCAGTATACGATGCATTGATACTTTTTGAAATGCCGTCTCGCAAAGAAAAACTTGCGGAACAGAATAGTTTTCGTATAGTATAGCAAAAAACCTGAATCACTCTATGTCAGTGCGCTTTTACATTCGAAAAATGCAAAGCCATTGCGAAGATGATCTCTTCATGACCGTTCAAATATTTACTGCAAGAAGAAAAACAAGCATACGAGTACTATACAATGTTGCTTTTCCGCAGTGAAAAATTGAATGGGGCAGACAAACGTCTTTGTTGCATGATGTTGGTCGGGCGGTAGTGGTTGCTGGCTGATCCAGCGTGTAAATTTAAATAATTGTGCGAGTGGGTTAAATTTTACGAGTAGTTTGAAATTGAGCGAAGATTATCGCTGTGCAAAATGTTTTCACGCTTTTCACGCCCAACAAGCAACAGAACATGCAGAATGCGATTCGTCGTCTGCCAGCAGAGCCAGCCAGCCAGCCTGGTTGCTCTTGCTGCTTTCGCTCGCAACAAATCTGTTATTATCCTTTATCTGCGCTCGGTGCGCGCTGCTCCTATTTTCACAATACGGTGAAACGAATTAGATAATTTTGCGCCCACATATAAAATAAAATGATAATCAGCAGAAAATTGTTTTATCTCGGATGGTACTTTCATTTGATTAATATGGTTAACCAAAAAAGCAAATATGTCGAATACATTTTCACTAATTTTATAAAATTATTATCATTTGCAGCGAATTTATTTAAAAAACAAATAAATTATTTAACTCATAATTAAGATGTTTTATCATGCATTTAACTCAATTTAAAGTTAAATTCAAATATATAATTAAAGATAATAAAAATGCCATCATCATCATCATCGCCTGATGCAAACTATTAATGCTCTTCAAAAATAAGTTTTTACAAAAATTTCATCTTGGGTCTTCTAAATAAATTAGTGATTGATTTTTTGCAAGAAAATTTTTAAGATTTTATTCCTTAATTTCAAACATGTTCCATTAAAATATTTAAGGCTATTTATTAGAATAGCTTGAAGAATAGGAAAAACGCGTTTTTTTCGATTTTCGAACAATAATAATAAATTTGAACAAGAAATTTGATAGAAAATGTTAAAAATCAAAGAAAAATTTGAAGAAATTTTTTAAAATTTACACGCAAGAAAAAATCCATTAGAAATATTATATTTAAGGAACATGGAGATATTAAACAACAATTTGGGACACTAAATATTACCTATGTTCCATCAAAATATTTAAGTCTTTTCATTAAAATTATTCAAATAATGAGAAAAACGCGTTTTTTCGGGTTTCGATCAATAATTATGAAGTTTCACAAAAAAATTAATAAAAAAACTGCAGATCTAGCAAAAATTGGAAAAAATTGTCATGCAAAAAAATGTTATGTTTAAGAAACGTGGCAATACTAAACAATAATTTGGGACACTAAATATTACCTATGTTCCATCAAAATATTTAAGGTTTTTCATTAAAACTGTTCGAATAATTGAAAAAACGCGTTTTTTTCGGATTTCGATCAATAATTATGAAGTTCAACAAGAAATTTGATAGGAAATGCTAAAGATCCAACAAAAATTGAAAGAAAATTGTCAAAATTTCCACGTAATGAAAAATATTATATTTAAGAATTGTGGAGATACTAAACAATAATTTGGAGCACTAAACAATTAAGTATCTGCATCACACCCTTTCGACGCTAATGTAATTATATACAGTATTTTTTTAAATTTTACTTAGATTAAATTGCATTTCTAGCAGTTATTAAATTTTCATCACATAATTTAAAACTAATTTGCATTTGCTGCGTTCAAAGATTCATATAAAATTATCCAATAAAATATTTTTACCAGTTGTATGTAAGTAATATAAAGAAAAGTATAGCAGAGCATCCTACTTTATTTCATATTATAATATACTCGGTGACGGTTCCACCGCACCCTATTTCTGGGCCGCAGTTGACATAATTTAAATTATATTCCATCGTACAATATCTAAGAGGCTGGCTGGCTATGCTACTGCATCGTCGATTTTATATTGTATATGCATTATATGACGCGCACTAAAACAAAATAATAAAATCGACTTGCTATCAAGCTTGTGCAAAGCCGGCTATGTGTATGTATGTAGTATCCGGCTGAAATTTTAATTAATCGCACCACGCCGCACCACCGCCGTCGACTAACAACTTGTTCCTTCTTCACGCAGCAATCNTGATTTTCTATTAAGCTTGTGCAAAGCCGGCTATGTGTATGTATGTAGTATCCGGCTGAAATTTTAATTAATCGCACCACGCCGCACCACCGCCGTCGACTAACAACTTGTTCCTTCTTCGCGCAGCAATCGCAAACAAAAATTAATAAATGTATTAATTAATATGTATATACGACCCAAGTGCTTGCGGTTTATTAATTAGCGTGTTGCGATAGGTTGTTTTTTGGCGTTGCGCATGTTGTTCGGCTTTGATATCTTCTTCGTCGGGAAGGAACGAATCTGTTGTGTATGGCGCGTCGTAGCAGCTAGATACAAGAACGACTTGTTTAATAATAATAATACGTTTAAACGTCTACCTCGGTTTTGTGTAAACGAAGGAAGTCAGGAAAAATAACGAAAGAAAAACAACAAAAAGCGTAAAAAGCGTAAAAAAACAGAAAAAAGCAGCGGAATACAATTAAAAACAACAAAAAATTGTAATAAAACACGAAAAATAGCAAAAGATAAAAGAATTGCAAAAAAATGTAAAAACTGCATAAAAAAGTTAAAAAAGTCGAAAACTTATTAGACCAACACCCTTGTATGATATAGGTGGTCTGAAAAGTTTAGAGCTTTAGTTTATTTTTACAATTTTTCATATTTTTGCTTTGTTACACAAAGAAGGCAAGGTGGATATTTAAAGGAGGTGCTATTCATTATTTAATATTTTAATCATATTGTTCTTATTGGAGAAAAACAAACTTTTTTTTGTTTTTACTATTTTTCATATTTTGCTTTCGTTACACAATATTTAAAAAATGTGCTATTCATTATTTCATTTTAAGTTTATATTATTCTTATTGTTAAATCTTTAATATATTCCTGCGGTTTATTAATTAGCATGTTGCGATAGAAGTTTTTTTCGGTTGTGCATGTTGTTCGGCTTTGATATCTTCATCAAGACGAAGCGAATTTCTATAATGCCGAAGCGGTTCGTCGGAGGGCGTGTAGTAGTAGTAGGTATGTAGGTATACAACAACGACGTGTTTAATAATAATACGTTGAAGTGATGGAATAGTTTGAAAAGCTATATAATCCCATTTCGCATTTAATATTAATATGTGTGTGTGCGTGCTGAACCTCAATGCTTATTATCCTCATCTACATAATACAACAATGATGGGAACAATGTTATATACTCGGAATTGTTGTAATTTTGGTGGTGGTTTCGGGAAAAAACATTAGAGTCTGTTGTGTGCGTAAAAATTACGAGCCACATTTAACTGTATTTCAGTTTGCCCGAACAAGTTTCTTAAGATGTTTCTCTGATGCATAAAAATAGCTCCAGTAAACAATTGCTTGTTTTTTTATTGATTAATAAGTTCAAATTAATATCAGCCGGTATTTACTATACTAAACTAATTAAGGACAACGCCATAAATTAACCTATTAATAAACTAAACGTTACCTACAATATAATTACATATAATAATATTCATATCAATTTTTAATTTATAGCCTTCGAAAGTTCATTGCGTAGCTATTTTTTCAAAGTGGTTTTTTAAATCAATATTAATATGGAGTGTAAAGACCAACATTTTCTCCATATTTTGCTTTATGATTTCTATAAAGCAAAGAACGCAGTATAAGCCGCCAAAAAGTTACGTAACTTGTACGGTGATGAAGCCCTTAAACAAAGTCAATGCCGAAATTACTTTAAAAAATCCCGTTTTTTGAGATTTTTCTCTTAAAGATGACCAACGTTAAGGTCGACCAGTTGAGCTTAATGAGAATGAAATCAAATCAATCATCAAAACAATGTCATTGACAAAATGGAATCTCTTATTATATTGAACAAATCGGCAATTACTTAGTTGCCAACCCGATATATGATGGCTAGCATAGAATTTAAATTTTTATTGCCGCACAAACACAACGCAAAAAAATCTTATTTGCTATTTTTACGGTTTGATGCACTTTGATGGCGCGCGCGATCTCCGTTCCCTTCTTTTCGCACACGCAAAATTTTCCGCGCCCTTATTCACATGCTTTATGGACGCGATTATTTTACGCTTTTAGCGCGCAGATACTATACCCATTCGTTGTTTTCGTCGTGTTTGGTGAGTGTTGATAATGTAACGTATATATAATGCGTCACTATTCATAATTTCACATAGAAAATTTAAGTTTGACGATTAAACGTGATCGCGTTTTTGTTTCAAACCAAAGCTGGTATACGAGATTGGATTTGGAATAAATCCTAACCCACGTTTGCACGAATTGTCAAAAATATTTGTTATAGGATTTCTATAATATTTACGACTTCAATTGCGTTTCCACAAATCTGTAGCACAAAAAATAGGCTTAAATTAATAATATCTGCAATTCATTTTAACAAATAATGGAATTCTACACCAATTACTGATTATAAAAACAAAAAATTAATAAAATGCATATATGTTAAATTAATATTTACATATTGCTCATGAAATATTTTTAATTAATACACAAACATTTCCAGGAATTGTCAATAAATGTTGTTTTAAAATAAAATCTATTTACATCTCAAACAATTCATAAAAATATTCTTGAATTAATAAAAGCCATGTATATCTGCAATTCATTTTAGTAAATAATGGAATTCTATACCTATTGCTGATTATAAAAACTAACAATTAATAAAATGCAAACATATTGAATTAATATTTACGTATTGGTCATAAAATGTTTTTAATTAATACACAAAAATTTCCAGGAATTGTCAAAAAATGTTGTTTTAAAATAAAATCTATCTACAAGGGTATCAATTCATAAAAATTCGTTTTTAATTACAAATATAAAATAATAAAAGTGCATATTTTCTACTTAAAGCTCATTGTACTAATTTGAGAATAAAGTAAAGTAAAGTAACTACATACCTATACATATTTAATACCTACATAATTAATTACAAAAACCGCAAGATAAAATAGCAAAAATGCAAATAAAAATAAATTTAAGTTGATATAAGCAGAAATTGTCAAAAATATTTAATCTCTGCTTTCAATTACCTTCTTTCGATCAATTTAGAGAAAATAGCTTTCAACTGCGAGTCCGTTAATTTGTAAAAACAGAAACATAATTAATAACCGGACGAATTAGGTATACCTTAAATACTTAAAATTCATAACAATAATTCTACTATATTGTACAATTCTTTTAAATTATTTGTTATTTGTTATTTTGTAAATTGGAATTTTTACGGTAAAGCTTTCGTCCGGAATATTTTTTTTAAAGAATGCATTGTAATTTCCATTTCTACAATATATGTATATAATAATTATTAAATAAAAGACATGAAATAGAGAAGTTGATTTAAGATTTTATTTCCTTTGATTGTTTCAGAAAAAATCATTTCAGTTGCAATAGATGTTATTTATAATTATAAAAATAGTAAATTGCAAATAAATTAAAAATGCTGCAAACTAACATGAATGATTTTAATTAATATAAAGACTACGTATATCGTTTTTAGATGATGAAAAAATAAAACAAGTTTTGCAGTAAATTGCAGTTGCCAATAAATTGTTATTAGCGTTATTCCAGAAATAATAATCAATTTATGTCTAAACCGATAAATAACGAATTTTGAGAAAGTAATTTATTGGCTAGTTTTTGTTGTTGTTCCCCACATATAACAAATTTATTATATTTGTATGCTATTAAATAGTGACACAAAGTACTTGATGTTCATCCATCTTCGCTATAAAATTTATAATATTACGCGACTTTTGGCGTTTTATTGATGTATA
>JARJDW010022004.1:0-48369 GCA_030264715.1 Adinopsis sp. GC000173 | reverse complement strand
TGCAAATATTGTATTATAAAGCTTCAATCATTGCATCTCTGTTATCCGATAGATTGCACGTCTTATCAATTTGTTGCAAGAGATAGAGTTGCACCACGTTAGACTTCTAGACAACAATTTCAATATTCACTTTACCGAAGATGCTGGCTATATTTAAGAAAAATATGAGTACATCACATTTATTATTATTGTTATAGTTTTTTATTCAGCAATTTTTTAATTGTTTCTATAAATATTTTACTTCATGTTTTTGTTTCTTGGTAAAATATTAAATGTATCTAAAAAGTAACTGGCAAAGCGTTCTAATCTACAAGGGATTATTTAGTTAGATAGAATATTTGGTCACAGCAACAGTATTTAATAGAGATTTCCATTCAATTTCAATTCAAAAATTCAATGTGTAATCAATTTTTCATTCCAACTTTATTACCTTTATGATATGAAATAATTTTTTTTTATTAGAATCGAATAAATGCCACATTTCTCAAATTCGCCCTATAGTACATGAAGGTAGGCATTAAATATCGTCGCAACAATTAGCCCTATTATTTTAATTTAGACAAAAACATGTAGAATGCGAGTTTGTAATTTAAATTTGTTTATACGTATTCGTTGATGGACTAATTTTGTTCTGCTTTTGTAAATTACACTTGAAGCTTACATTTTGCTTCTGAATACACATGAATCTCGTTTATGGTACTCGCAGGGAAAGAAAGAAAAACTATAGTTGAATGCTGTCGATGTAAATGTAGGTTATTTTATTTATTTAAATTGTTTTTTGATTGTGTTTTGTTGGCTTGCGCTGCTGCGTTTACGACTCTTCTTGGAATGATGTTTCATTATGGTTTTGGTCTAGGTCAAGTTGATAATAAATTTATTAGTAAGAAAAGCTTTTCTGATGTGACAAATAATCTTGTATGTATAGAGATAATAGAATTTGTTTAATAAAAACAATTTTGTGTTTCATGCTTTTTAACTTTAAACATTATCTTCTAAAACATACGCAGTTAGATATGTTGTAGGTATATTACAATATAAAGGTATTTAAGAAAAGATGTAAAATCATGTTCCTTGCAGATCAGACAACATGCTCAAGATTTTATAAGTTTTCGGCATATTGGAACCAGAACACCGAATAATAATTAGAATATTTCAGTAATCTTTGATGTACATAATATTCAATAGCTATCAATCCCCTCTCAATGTAATTTGAAAACAAGGGCCTATATATTTCGACAATGTATCTACTAATATCGTTGATAGGTTGATTTAATTAAAGTATTGTATGTAGGTAATCAGTTTATTCGATTTAAAATATATAAAAATTAAAAATAAGAACTTTTGTTATTTTTTTATAATATAAACTGTGTGTACACCCAAAAATACATCGCCAATTAAGTTATCCTTTTTGAGATATAGATTCATAATGTCAAATTAAATCTAACACTTAATCCGCAAAGTATTGTATATAGCTAAATATAAAACTTAAGTGCCAACTAGATTAAAAGAATAATAGCTAAGTACTCCTAGCATTATTCTTAGATAAATCGGTGTCAATCAAAATATGTATCATGACATTTGTAAAGAAGAAATTCTAAATTATAATTTGATGTGGTTTACAATTATAATTATGATATTGAAAATGAAAGCCATACATATAAAATATAGTCTTGTCCATCAAAATACATTCCGAATTAAGTTGTTCATTCATAATGTTAAACTGAATCTAACACCTAATCCGAAGAATACCTATATAGATAAATATTGTATAATACTTAGATGTCGACTAAATTAAAACAGTACTAGATACTCCTAAATAAAATCATTGTCAATCAAAACGGGTATACTATGTAGAACAAATCATTAAAATTCCTATTCGTAAAGAAGAAATTTAGAACTATAATTTAGTGTCGTTTAAAATTATAATTATGTTATTGAAAATGAAAGTCAAATATATGTAAAATATCGTCTAGTCCAACGCCACTTTTTGCTTGACATAAGTGGCAATTTTGTGGCTTGTATCAAAATATTAGCATAGTAAAACGCAAACTTTTATGTACTTATATAAAAGTGCATATGTCAAGCTCGCAAAACTTCCAACTACGAGTAGTGAGTACGTATACCATGCATGTTTTTTAGTTTATTAAATTAATATATTTAATGCACTGTTCTAAAATTACCATCATTATAATAAAAATATCTCCTATTACTTGTACTATTATATTTTACCATAATTGTGTACACATAATATCATATACCTACGGCCTTAATTTCACCCATTTGAATATATTATTATCGATAAAAATAATAAGAAGCTGATTATTCATTAATAAGCAATTTGAATTAACATATTCGCATATCTTAAATAAATCATATTTAAATTTATTTAACCTGGATGCTTTATATATTTAAATGCATTGCTTCCGGTTTTGATAAGCTTACACTATTTTAAATAAAACGTGTGCATGGTTCCATATTAAATATTTATAAAAGCTGGTATGTTTGTATATAGGACCACAAAAATTATTTATTATTAATGCAAAACCTTCGCCATGAACAACATCATCTTTGCCACTAGAAAAATGAACGGTTGTTTTGTCTATTTTGTAAGTTTATTCTCCGTAAATGAAGACAAATTTACAAGTCTACATCTAATTAATTTTCACCATCGTTGTGGTTATTTCCACGTAAAATATAAAACCAAAAATTTCAATTACAGTTCTAGTATCAATCATTGCAAACGAACGAACGAACGAAGGTGGGGTGTGAGGTAACTGTTAAAAAATTAATTAAAGATCATTTTTGTAGATGAAAAACTTTAGAGTAAGTACAAGTTTATTTAAAAATATGCCATCAATGGAAATGCAAATTTAAGCCAATTCAATTATCGTTAATTATATTTGCCTTTTAATTGCAAATTTATAGAATGACTATGCTATTTAGATAAAATGTAAGTTTAGATATTTGAACATCTACTTTATAATAAAAAAATATACTCTTTATAATTAATTGTTTATATATTTTTACTTATATTTCAATTTATGTCATTTCCATGCATATTTTCATACTTTTTTAAATATTATTTATAATAAAATATCATATTGAAAACAAGTTTATTAAAAGTTAATAAAGTACAGATGTGCTATATCTATCCCATGCAGTAAAACTTTAAAAAAAGAGTAGTCAATAACGTGTAATCATCCAATCGATAGATTTCTAAAATATAAAAATATTAATTAGTCTTATTTCATATTGTATACAAACACCTTTTATAAATGCTTATTTTTTAAACAAATTAATGTTGATAATCAATGATTTAATCCCAGAGCAGTTAATTTCAATAAAAAATATTATTTACTCATATTTAATATTTATATGCAACAATTTATATATTTATTCAAATGTTTATTTTTCGCTAATTAACAAGTTAATACTACAAAACAATTTATAGGTTTAAACAAATTCATGTTAAAAATCATTTGTATTATATTGCAAATTGTCTAGATAATAGTTCATCATGCGGAGATATGTAAGCGACAAAGCACAAAGCCACAAAAATGAATAAGAATCATTGGAATTGTTTGGTGGTTGTAAGTGGTTGCGACGTTTTTCTTGCACGTACAACATACACATAAAATTTAGTAAGTAAATGCTAAATTCCTGTACATGTATAGATATTTATAGACTTCATTGGTTAACATGCTCATACGTTTTAAGATAGGAATTTACGATTGAAACAGGAAGTAGGCAAAACCATTACAAATTACAGCGTCATGCTCACGATCGTCTATATATTTATTACGCCATTTATTTACTTTTTCTTTATTTTTGTAATCAGCAATAGGAAAATGGAGCAGATACTTTAAAAATTGGGTTAATTCATTTAGACGGACAACATGAAATGCAAACACATATTGTCTGTATGCGGACGACAAGAATAACAATATTATTATCTTTTGGATGACACATACAATAATCAATAAATATAATTAGTAATCTCGAAATATATAATTAACATTAACGAATAGACAATAATTTGTGCTTATAATGCATGTATCATATGTTTAATAGCAAGATTATTATTCACAAAATGCGTCAACTGAACAAAACAAAAAAATTAAAAAAATAGTCTAGTCCAAAAAGAAGTGCACAAAATAATGAAGAAGGATGGTAAGATAAAATAAAAAGGACTTGTATGTGTATATCTAAAGCTCTGTAAAAGTTAACAGAAATATTTTTATAATTAAATGTTTGTATTATTTCCGTCCTTTATAAAAAAAACTGGTGGTTTAAAGCTTTGATGTTATTTAATATACTAACATTTGTTTATAATTTCGACTCAACAATGTTTTCAGAATATTTGCAGATAATTTTATTACTTTTAGTTACTTCATTAATATCTATCTATATTAAAAGAATTTAGTCATAATTAGTTTGACTTGACTTAACCACTCAAAGCACTGCAATTTAATTAAATAAAAAAATGTTAGAAAATGTTATGCTTATAGGAAGTTCGGGTCACATTATATTATCCACGAGGTGAGGTTCATAGAACAATGCTGATTGTGAAGATGCACTTGCGGTAACTGTAAGGCAAACATAACCTCTTACACTTCTCAAACAACTAATAATACGTCTTTGAGCACGTATTGCATAACCATACACCCTCTCTTGCATAACGCTCCTCGACAATTACACTTCAACAAACAAAATTTATTTCAAACACGTTTGCTAACTGATAATTCAAATGAACACCACCTTAAAAATAACTCGAATGCTTTTAATAACGCTGCTGCGGCGCTTTAAACGAATTATTTGAAAACGCAAATTTTAAACAAAAGGTTGCATCATAAACCAATAAAATTCTATATACGAAGAATAATATTTATTATTATTAATTTTAACAATTAAATTGGAACTTGTTTTGATAGAATTTTTTTAGAATTTAGTATAAGCAACCATTTAATATCGCTGCGGTGCTTTAAGAGAATTATTTAAAAACGCAAATTTTAAACAGAAATTTGCATCATAAACCAATAAAATGCTATATACAAAACATACATTTTTTATGAGCAAGAAAATTGTATTTTTATACCTTATTATTACTAATTTAAAGAATTAAATTGGAACTTGTTTTGATTTGAATTATAAACTAATTCTCAATATAGATATATCAATACCATGACTAAACAGAGTTAGTGTAAAATATTAAATTTGATTCGTTGAAACGTTGGAAATGGAAACAACACAGTAATAATTGAATAGTTGTCACACGAAACTGTAGTAAAAGCAACACATAAATAAACGAATTAATTATGAAAAATGTCTTAACTTATGGCAAGGATATCAATATTATGTCATACTATATATAAAATTACCATAAATCGTAATAATTTTCAAGACACCAACCTGTATGAATTTACATAATGAGTAGGTTCGTTTAACCGATCTATTTCTAATCGAGTGCGTTTGTTTCTGTTCCCATCTGCGTTAAAAATCTGTAACTATCTACATATGTATGCACATACATATACATAAAAAAATGATGTAGGCTGCATGTAAGTATTTTGGAGCCCACAATTTCACATTCCATGAATGGGCGGCCTTACACACCACCATATTTACACAAAAAATATATTAAGTTTAAATATACAATGTGACTCAAACAAATAAATATCGCGTTTGTACAAACAAAATTATTAAAAGAAGAATTGTGTGTTGTATTTGTAGGTATTGCCTAAAAAAATGATCGTATTATTAAAACGTACATTCCTGAGGTAAATAAAAAATACAATGTTAATAAAATGCGAAGCGGCATTCCGAATTTGTTGTGTTTATCTTCGACAACTAATTTGATTAAAACGACGGCAAATGCAAAACAATCAAAACATGAAAATGTGCAAATAAACAAAGAAAGCAGGCAGAAAATAAAAATACCAGTTTGTAGCAGTCCGTGTATGTATACATATATCTTCCCGCAGATTCGATGGTAAATGTTGAAACGTCATTTTCGGACGTGTAAAAATTGAAACATCAGCATACCTGACATTTGATGTATGATTGTACAAGAAATTGAACAATGCCGCCGCGACTTTATCATAAATAACGTTCGTCACTCGTACTATATATAGTCCGAGTAAAATTCGCAAAAGAGCACATAGTTATTGTTTGATTTTAGCACCTCAATGCATTACATACAATGCATTTTTCTCAGCTGCATGTTATTTATCAATTTACTTACGTATTTACTCAAAACGTTTCAATACAAATTGAACCAAGTGAAATAAGTAAACATCTACAATACTCCCGCAACATACAATTATTATTGTATAAAATTACTCAATTCAATGAGTGTAAAATTAAAGACATTATTTAAATTTGCAATAAATAAACGTCATATTCTTAAAATATGCTAATGGATGTTCTATTGATAAACTCGTACTTGTTATTTATTTAGAATTCGTTGTCTTCCTGGTGATTATTTCTAATAGGTGAGAAATTTGCGCTTTTAGAATGTAATTTATGATTATAGATTGTATTTTCTATACAGAATGTTCATAAATTATTTATTCAGCATCGTTATAAACTAAATTGTCACTTTTTTATCATTGTTATTACATCAACGTTTTATCACTGCTATTTACTATATAAAAAGTGCATCTCAAATAACGAGAAATACAAAACATGCCAGCCTTGTACGAAATGATGCAATCCAGTATTGTCAACCAATCTCAAAATGCAACAATATGGTGATAATTTATTAGCGCTCATAAAGATTAGATTAATGTATTAAAACAATAAGGAGAACAGGTTCTAGAGCCCCAAAAACAATTTACAAGATGCAGTGTTGCGCTGTTGTGGATGTATTGAAATTTAGTAAGAAGTAATTTAAACAAATTTCATGAAACCAAATAATATTGTAAAACAAACAAAGCAGTTTAATAATAAATTGTATAAAAAGCACTAAATGTCCTAAAATTTCATTAAATTATTGCATTTATAGTTTAATTTTAGTTTAAACTAGGTCTAAACATTAAAATGTAAAAAATACAGTAGTATATCTACTTGTTTTAATTTTTTTACTTACTTATTATTTCAATATTTTTAAGGACTTTCTTCACTAAGTATTTATTATAAAAGCATTTAAATCATTTTAAATGAGACACTAGTTTAAAAAAAATATTAAGGGTACGTAATTTATTTTTGTAAGGTGTCATAATCTTGCATCTTCCTGCACAAAGAAGGTAAATATTATACAACTTTGTAAAATTCTTAAAGTGTGACGTGTCATAATGAAGGAATTATTTAAATATTAATATTAAAACAATATAAATGCAATAAATGTCTAGTAGAAAATGTAGAATTAGCATTCGCAACTAATAATTTCTAAAACTTTATTTAGTTTTCTCATTGAATAGTAATTTCTTAATTATGAGAATATTTCAGCTACCAAAATTAGCAATTTATTCAAATTGCGATATTTGAAATATAAAACCAACATCATAATAAAATGCAAATTGTGAACGTATCTAATTTATTTATATACGAAATGAAAAGAACGCAACCCACACAACAATTTCACAATTTATTTCTAGAATAGAATAAAATTAAGATGAAAAACAATTTACACTAAAAACACTATATGGTTAATTAACATTAAGACAATTGATTTTATATTTTTATTAATAATAAAATAAATTGTTCTTGATAAAACGCAAATACATACATATAGTATATAAACTAAATATCAATAAATCATGTATGTATAAGTAAATTATTTGTTATTTATATATATATTTAACAAAAACAACATTTCATGTAATTCTTTTTACACATTTTGAATTTATTCATAAATAAATTATACATTATAAAAATGTAAACATCTAATTATTCAAGAATGTCTTAGTTGTCTATTGACAACACCTTCGAAATATAATAGTTGTCATTAATAATTATACTTAAACAGTGTTAATACTCTAACGCCACTGGAATGTATGATGATGTTTGTGCACGGAGAAAAAATGATGCAATAACAAACATTAATAATGCATGATTTCTTCAAATTTAAATAAGATATGAAAAATGTGCATAAACTAGATCAAATTGTTGATATGTTTAATTGCTCTATTGCTTCATGTAGTAATTATTTTCCTCAAGTTTTATTTATCATTAGTTCTTAGAAGGACTTCAAGTTATAAAGAAAGATACCTATACCCACAAATAACTCTTTTTCAAATAATTGAAAACCGCACCTTGTATTGTTTCCTGATTGACATTTTTTTTTTGAAAATCGACCTCTTTCGTAAATATTGATTGAAGCAACAATTTTAGAAAAGTAAAGATAATTGAATTTTCTACCTAATATGTAATGAAATATTGTGTTCCATTAGATATTATGTGTATTTCTGTCAACAACATGTAGTAGGGTCAAATTTAAATCATCATTTTAGATTCCAAGTCAATGGAAACTGGAAACTGATCTTAAATAGGGAAACGTCGGTGAATCGGTTTGTCCTCCTGGAAACGAGCGTGAGTGGAACACATTAATGAAGTAAATTGTGTAAAAAATAATAAATAATAAACAATAGCGTTTGTTCTTGATTAGTTTTCGTATAAAACCTACACTACCCGTGTTATTTTTAAAATTATATTAATGTTATTTATTCTTATTATTTGTTCAGGATTAATAAAAGTAAAGAAAGTTTACCTTTTATGCCTCTTTGTATTGAATAAAAAATATATGTAATTATAGGTAGATATATTTAATTTTTCGCGCAATATATTGCGAGTGAAAAAAGAAATAAATTTAACGCTACGAAAAAAATATATGCCCGTCATGGTATCAAATCAAACAACAACACATTATGACAATTTGTATCTTAAATTACATCCCTTAGCATTTAAAGCGCTGTAGACGCCTTTTGTTTCACGCCTTATTTGTAAGCTATCAGTGAGAGAAAATTTACCCATATTATGTTTCGTATAGAAAATAGTCTACGACAAATTACGCAACTTAACTAAAAAAAAATATCTAAACAATTCGAAACAATACACTTCGCAGATTCATCCTGTTTACTTTCATATATTCTAATGTGCACGTATCGAATTTATTGCATATATCGTCTTCATTATTACTAACTTTGAGATTGTGAGCATACTAGGTTTCATACCTACATACAAAGTTTGATTATTAATCTTAAACTTTATTTTACCTGAGACGATGGTGCAAGTAATCAAAAAAGCCGACAGTCATTATTATCTTTTAGGATAATATAATGATTAGGTTTACTTAGCGCAGTAATTAATCAACAGCAATTTTGCATAATACATGGTACATAAACAACAAAAAATTGTTAAAAATTCAGTAACTTTTATGATGAATATAATTATCGCTTTGTTATATGCAGAATGTGGCGGTGAATCCAATAATTTATGATGAATTTTAATAGTTAAATGAAATTTTCAAGTAATTTAAATTAATATATTTTGAAAATAAATGTTTCATTGCTTTTCCATCATTTTTCTATGAATTTTAGCATTTTTCACTGCTTTTTCATCATTTTTTCTAAAAATTTTAGCATTTTTCATTGTTTTCTATCACTTTTCTACGAATTTTAACATTTTCATTGTTTTTTCATCATTTTTGTGTGAATATCAGCATTTTTCACTGTTTTTTCATCATTTTCTTATAAATTGTAGCATTTTTCACTGCTTTTTAATCATTTTTTAAAATAAATTTTAGCATTTTTCATTGCTTTTTACCATTTTTCTCCGAATTTTATCATTTATCACTGTATTTCATCACTTTTCTATGAATTTTAGCATTTTCACTGTTTTTTCATGATTTTTCTATAATTTTTAGCATTTTCACTGTTTTTTCATCATTTTTGTGTGAATTTTAGCATTCTTCACCATCTTTTACAATTTTTCGATGAATTTAAGCATTTTTCAATGTCTTTGCATCATTTTTCTATGAATTTTAGCATTTTTCACTGTAGAGACGAGTATATTCATTTCCAAAATAATAACTTACTTCACACCAGAAAGACATTCTAATTATTTGGTGTAATAATTGATTTAATTCTCATAATACAATACATAAATATACACGTCTATAGAAAAATATGTTTTCAATTATACTGAATGTTTTGCAGTAACATACTTAAATCGGGGTATATTTTATTAAAACTTAACGGCGAATAACCTATCTGAGAAACTTTTAGTAGCCATTAAATCACGTAAACAAACTTAATGATGTTTTAAACATGTTCATAAACATCAAAATCAAAATTTATAGAAATTGTGGACATATGACTTAAATAAATTGGTTTTTAACATATTTTTCATACTTTAGATTATTTCTGCAGATGAAAGATTATATAATTTTCTACATCTTGCCATTTTTGGCTGTATATTTTAAAATTGAAAATGTAGCCGATGTCAATTACAAAAATATTATATTATATTGAGGAGTGTTTTATGTAATAAAATTCGTTAATATTTAAAAGTATACATACTTTATTTATTTACAAAAGCTACACATTTAAAATAGTTCTTATGAATAGCTACCTCGGTGTCGGTATGACCTACCTTAAATGTGGAAATTTTACAAATAAATTATGTAAACTTTCAAATATTAACGAATTCCACTACATAAAACTCTCCTCAATTGATAGCTTGAAAATGGTTCATACCGAAACCGCGATAGCTGTTTATAAAAATAACTACCTTAAATGTCGATATTTTACAAACAATATATGTAAACTTTAAAAAATATTATAGTCTTGTTTTGTGCAATTAACATCAAAACTTGAATGATTAACTAATTTTGAAAAGTTATTGTACATGCTTTAAATTCTTTAAAATGGTAATTTTAAATTTTCAGGGAACACGTGCTTATATTAAGCAAGCATTACATTCTGTGTATTACATATCCCATATTAGATTTTTATTTATGAAAAGCTGTTCGATGTGCTAATAAAAGCAACATCGCCAATTTAGTAAGTCCATAATTATAATATGCAAAAACACCAACTAATTACGTCGTGGTTAAAATTAAAAATTATGCAATGTGCCATTTTTAACGCATGCATATGTAGATGTTATTTACCATATATGCAAATATAAAAAAATTTGGTTTCGCAGTGACATGTACATACATGTACTCGTATATGTGGATGCAATGCAATTGAATTTTTTCGGAAATATGTTAAAACGCGTACTTAAACATTGCAAAACAGCAGCATTGTAAAAATAGCGAATATTTTCGGCGTGCACGTTTACGAATATTTCGAAAACATCCATTTCGAGCATATGCTACGATAATTAAAATTGCACGACGATGATTTATTTATATAAAAATATTTGTGACGTGTTTTCGTATACGAGGCACGTTAATTTCGGTATTGATTTTATTTAAACTAAATTTCAATGCATTAATTAGACGCATAACGTTTAATTTGTTGCAAATTTATTCCTTATAAAATAATAACAATAATACTAGCATCAGTTTTAACATAAAATTACTTGACAAGATTTATAAATTAAACAATGGATCATAAAAATATTATGATTTAAATAACACTTGAATATTAAATCAGTTTTATTTATAAATTGAGAAAAAAAATATATATTTCATTTTTATTGTTAAATCTGTAAATGTTAAATGCGCTTAGATCATCAAATTTTTACATTATTAAATATAAATAAAATTATTGACTGTTTTATACACATATTTATTTGCATATTTATGTAAAAGGAGAAATAAAAAACAATAAAAAAATCATTAAAAATTGGACATACTTTGATTGAAAACTACATTCAGATTTCTTAAAAAAACATAAAGAATATAAAAAATGCTTAAAATCTTAAGAGTTATGAATTTATGCTAATATTTGCATTTAAAAATTTAAAAATATTACACAAAATACTAAATATACCTGTAACAAAATTTTATAAGTTTTCGGAATACAAATCCTGCATTAATTCAATGTTCAAAACTATTTGATATACATAGCCAAACGGTATTTAAAAATATATAAAACATTGGAATCGGGCAATTCTACCTAAAAATTTTCCTATAAGTGTATGTTAGTGTTCGTAATCAACTAATTTTATAAATTAATTTTATGAAAGAATTATTTTCTCGTGAATAAGATTCTAATATCTAATTAATTTTTATGGAAAACGGCAAAAATACAAACGACACACACATTCCGTAAAATTTATATTCTCTATTCCCAAAAACAGGGCTTCTCCTTTTATAAACCAGAATTTTTACTTCCCCAAGGCAACGTATTCTTTACTAAAATGAGAATTACTCGCTCCCCGATATAAAAGTGTTAAAAATTCATTGGCATCTGAAAAGGAAACAATTTCAGCCATACTTTTCATAAGTAGATTGCCACTTCTATTTCTATAAAATGTGGAAGAATATTTTCTACTAATAGGAAATAATTTGTAGATATCAATTTCAATAAATTTAATAATTTTATAGCCTTAAATATTAATAAAATTTAAATAAATAATAGATAAACTTAGATATCTAATTATGTATCATATATCCAGATGATTAGAGTCAAAATGTATAAGTAAGTCGTGTTAAAAGTTTATTGCAAAATAAGTTAACAATTACATAAATTATAAACTATTAAATAAGTCATAATAATTTGTTCAAATCTTACTGTTGGTGGAAAAAAAGTCATATTCATATATGTATATTAATTTCATATATACATATGTGTAATATCTGATTAATAGCATGTATTTTACGCAAAATTTCTATTTTCATGCATGAATAACAAGCATTTTACATGCAAACGAACTAAGTAAAGTGAAAATCAATGCATGCCAGTACATGCATGTATGCATGTATGTATGTATGTTCGTTGCTTTAAAATTTTCCTATACACATAATTATTTAAAATATCATTTGTTTCACTACAAAGGCCATTTTTATAGCGTATTTGCTCATAAAAACTCTATTTATAACTAAATTTATTGTTGCAAATATATATATTTAATAAATAGTAAATTTAATCGATGAATGTGTCTATTAATTAGTAATGATTTTCAGCAATTGTAATATTGCATATCATTAATTTGTATAAGAATAATATTATATACAGGGTGGTCCATTTAACTTGAGACAGGCAAATAACTTTGGAACAGTGCAGTTTAGGAGAAAATCTTTCGAATAAAAGTTGGCTAAAATAAAGGAGGAAAAATGATACTAATCACATTTGACCATAACCGCAGCTTCTTAGTATTTTTGACATCAACTTTGTTTTTTCAAATGGAAACCCCCATTTTTTTGTTCAGAATTCCAATCTACGTAAAAAATGGGACAATTTTTATTACATTTTTTTTATCAGATTTCAATTTTAGTACCATTAAATTTCCCCCTTCATTTCGGCCAACTTTTATTCGAAACATTTTCTCCTAAAATGCACTCTTTCAAAGTTATTCACCTGTCTCAAGTTAAATGGACCACCCTGTATATAAATTGTATATAAAAAAAGTAATTTTGCAAATTGTTAAACTTTTATAAAAAGTGTAATGTAAAATTAATTTAAAAACTATTGGGTTGTTGTTTTGATATATAAAAAATGTAATAAAACTTTGTTTTACAAACACTTCAAACGCTACCAGCAAGAATAGATTAAAAAAAGCGTACGAGAGCGTTTACTAAAAATATTTTAATGAGTAATTTGTACCAGTTAATTATCATTTATTTGCTCGTGCGCTCGCTTAAAGATAATCGCATCGGAATGTTAATGTGGAATAAACATTAGACTATTTTTCGATTTTTTCAGCTGTCAATTATCATCGTGTGCTCGTCGTATAAAATCTATAAATAATCATATATAAGAAAAAGATTCGCTGCATCGAAAGTGTAACTAAGTGCGTTGGCATTTTGCGTTCGAACACACCATATAACAAATAAAACAATTACGATGCATTAAAAATCCAACACGTGCTTGTGTATGTTGATTGGATGTTTTTCTTTTCGAGCGCACATAAAACGCGCGCTTTTGTTTTTCTTGCCTTGTGATATCGTAACTACCATTGTTTGCTATTCAAGTTTTATAAGAAATATTGCTAATGAAATATATTTGTGCATTATTGTGGTAAAGACGCTGATGTAACAAATATATTAACCCTCTCTATCCAGAGCCTAACTTACCATAAGGCTGACATGGCATCTGTTTGGGGCCCGCAATAAATTAGGACCCCCTATACGTTTTACAGAATTTAAACTAAAAGGGCCGTTAGACGTTTAATGGTACTAACTGAAGATTTAAATTTACTTAAACGTTATAGAAAATAAGCTCTACAATTAGAGGAATACAATAATATTGCATCTTTTAGATTGAGCCACTCTCTAACAGTTTTATACAAAAAAGGACAAATTCTTAGTTAGCTCAAGGCATTTGAAGGTTTAAGTTAGGCTCTGTCTCAGTCTCAAATTAATTTTTGATTTAAAAATCTAAAAACAAAAATTAAATTTAAGTTTATGATACATAATGGAATCTAGACTATCTGCCATTCCTTACATGAATACATGTTTTTCACTAAAATGACGTTAGATCCAAGGAAAGTCAAAAGAAAAACATAATAATAAATAGCACAGAGAAAAGAAACCGAAACAGCAAATTCTAAAGATCATAATTGGCTTCGGATTGTTGAGATGGACCTAACAGGAATAGTTGGAGTGCTTCGGTTGTTCCAAATAGCGATTATGGCAAGTCCAGAATAGCAAATTTCCACTCTATATATCTATATGATAATTATAAATTCAAAAATTAAAAAATAATGCTAAATGGAATCACTGGAGCTGAAAGAGTTAATTGATAAAACATAATTAAATGCAAATTTACAAGTAATAGATAATTTGCATATTGNTTCCACTCTATATATCTATAAGATAATTATAAATTCAAAAATTAAAAAATAATGCTAAATGGAATCACTGGAGCTGAAAGAGTTAATTGATAAAACATAATTAAATGCAAATTTACAAGTTATAGATAATTGCATATTGGTAACAATTTGTTGCATCTTTTAACTACTACGAATTAGAAAAAGAAGCCGGGCTTAATAATTATGCGAATGATAGATATGCTATAAACTAATTCGTTCTAAAAATTACAAAATTATTACTAATATTTTGATGCTGTCAACTTTTCAGTACTTTCATATTGTCGAATTTGAAATTATGCAAATTTTCATTTGTTGCTTTAATCTTTATGAACGCTAAACGTTTCATATTAATAACGATTTATTTTTAACAATGTATAGCACATCATTTTCAAATACTTATTAAAAAGGGCAAATTTTATTATTTCCCTTCGATATTCGAGATTCCTGATTCAATTTGTTTAAGTTTTGTGAAATTTTTAAATCGCTTACTAAACGGCTACACATACTTTATAAATTATTAGGAATCTAAAAATATGCAAAAACAAAATCTAGAAAAAACAATTAAATCGAAAACACGTTGCAAAGAATTCGTTCAAAAATAAAACCAATTACATAATGAGCTAAGTATATTTAAAAATACGAATTTACGTATATTTAGATATACGTATAGACCTACGTATAAAATGCAACAAGTTGCAAAAATAATATTTATATCGATGATACATGTATTTATATAAACATTTAAACACATGTTTGCTTACAGAGTTGCTCGAAAGACAAGCATTTTGTTGGTGGACGGATTGCGGATTAATGTTAAACACTTATCGTTAAAAGAATTTAATTTGAGGACTCTTAAAATATAATTATTTGATGTTATACTATATATTAATATGGTTGGATACATGATTTATCTCTAAAGTGTCATATAGAATTCTTTTATAAAAAATGGGTACTGTTTAGTTTATAGGAACAGTCGATTTTTACATTTTAAATTCTAATTGGAATAAATATATTCTCTTTTTAAATATCAACATCTTTTATGCCAAAACAGAACAAAATTTCTGGCAGTTGAGTTTTTGAAACAGAATAGAAGAGACAATTTCCATAAAATCAATCCGTTTTTAAAATTTTTCATTAAGTCTTGTATCCAAAATGATGATGCACTAATGCTAATGCACTGCACCCAATACTCATACCTATACATATTAATTAATAATCGTTTTATACAAAGAACCAAAATAAATATATTCTCTTTTTAAATGTCGATATTTTTGATGCCAAAACAGAACACAATTTCTAGCATTTCAGTTTTTAGAACACAATAGAAGAGAAATTTTCCATGAAATCAATCCGTTTTTAAAAATTGACATGCAGTCTTGTCTCCAAAATGATGATGCACTAATGCACTGCACCCAACACTCTAAAATGTACCTATACATATTTATGAACAATCTATTTATAGAAAGAAACGAAATAAATATATTCTCTTTTTAAATGTTGACATTTTTTACGCCAAAACAGAACACCACTTCTAGCATTTCAGTTTTTAGAACACAATAGAAGAGAAATTTCCATAAAATCAGTTTTTAAAAAAAAAGTAAAATGCAGTCTTATCTCCAAAATGATGATACACCAATGGACTAATGCACTCTTAAATATACCTATACATATTTATTAATAATCGATTTATGAAAAGAAACGTTGATACAAATAATAATCCTACTATCAAATTGTTTTGATGGTGCACAATAGTTAATCCATGGTGAGCTCACACCGAATTTTGCAAAACTCTGTGTGACGCCTTTTATTTTTGGGATCTATATTTAATGTTTGTGTACAGCATACGTTAAATATTAGATATTTCTCAAGCGTGTGGTGTTTGTGTGTGTGTGTTTAAATGCCAAGAAAAAATATTTTCTGTTTGTATTTGCCGAGATTATAATGGATGTTGAATAAATATTTCATTCATAATGTGCGATTTAGGCTCCTCGACATAGGTCAGTTTAAATCTATCTATTTTCGCCGGTGCGGTAAAATAATATTTATGTTGGCTGAAGATTATCTATGCATTCACGCAACCAGGCTTATACTTGTTGTATATGCATCATAAAAAGAAATTTATATAAGCTAATTACTTAAATATCGAGCATGTGTTTATAAAAATTATTAAAACATCTGCAGTAGTTAGACAGCAACTAAGCACACGCTTTTACAATAATACAAACAACAATATAAATATTTTATCAAACTTATTGTACATATATAGTATACCTCTTTACTTAGTATTTTCATTACACTGCAGTACGTATTATGCTTCACACATTCTACAAGTGCTATAGAAATTTCTGTAATACATATCTTGATGTTAAATGTGTTAAAAGCTTATGTTTTCAAATAAATTCATTAGTTAAGTGGAATATATTTCTGAGTAATAAAAATAAATAAAATATATTGTAAAAGTTTATTTCTAGATCCCACTAATAATAATAATCCAATAATTAATAGTATTACAATATCAATCTACAATACATTAATATTTAAAAACTTGATTAAAAATGATTAATTTCAGTGAAAGACAATAAGAAATGACATTTGGCGAGAAATAAATCGATTGGTTGTTTTAAAGGATAACTTTCCGTTTGGAACACGGCCAAAGAAAACTCTTTTATATGTGTTCTTTTCTATATGTGTGTGATTATAGTAAAATATATAATGGTTTTGCGTCTGTTAAATCATTATGCACAGATGTGATCTATTGATTACATATACATAATGTTTTTCGGTGCTGATGGTGCTCTAATATTTCTACTTATCCAAAAGTTTAACGATTGGTGATAATCGTACCATCCTGCTATCAAAATGTTTTTATCGCTTTCCGTTCAATTATTATATTTCAGTTTTTACTATATTATATGAATTATTAAACTTTATTGCTATATGAATATTGGAATTACAATTATTATTCGAAAGTTTAGTATATTCTTAACTATATAAATCAATTATTCACTAAATATATACAAAAGAACCCAATTAAAGCAAACCCTTAATCTATAGTCTGAATAAGATTCATAAATCGCTGTTTTCATTTATGTATTTATGTTTAAATGTGTAATTCAACAAAGCTTTACTAAGCAATATTACAGACCTGGATACTTTTAATTACAACACGACATTTCGATGAATAGTATACACACCTTTTATAATACATTTAAAGACGAACTGTTTTGCATTTCCTGTATTATAAATTTATATAATTAATTGACAACGTAAAACTATATTTAAACATTTTTAATTTTTAATATAGAATGGGTGTCTAATTAAACGTCTAAATTAATGCAGTGCATTTCATTGAAATGTAGGTATACACACACATATATATGAAACTTATTCTTTAGTATCTACCCGAAATTCTTTAACATTGATTTTGCATTGAGGATTTTTTTGAGAAAAAACATTTTTGGCGATCTTCTTTAGTGATTTAATGTATCTTTAATCCTTCAGAATCTCCCATCAAATTTATTATCAACTTTTATCATTACTGGACGATTGATTGAGCGATTTTGGTAAAAATCTATAAATACTTTGATAAAAAATTAACGAAAACATCCATCCAAAATGCATAGGCTACATTTTCCTCTAGATACCTTTTAATAAAATACATTGTATAAAATTTAAATAAAAGATCTGCAGGTAAGTTTTTGAATTGCGATAGAATCCAATTAAATTACACAGCAAATAATGGATATATTGAGTAATTAAATATTTATCATTGTTATAAATTAATTTCGAATGAATCCGAATGCAGTAAATTAATTTTGTGTTCTATAATTTCAAATTCTAACAAAGCAAAATTATTAATTTCGTGTAAAAGCAAACATGTTTTGTTAATTTACATATTTTATTTTATTAATGGATGTAATATGCGCGCATACCAATTGCACAATCTTAACTAATTTTATTTTTAGCATTGCGATGCTGCTGCTGTTGCTCGTGCTGCATGCTATTTCAATCATCGACACATTCCAGAATTTTACATAAAAATCATTCGCTCTTATTCATGGCATACACATACATGCGCCCAAATAAGTGGGCTCAAGCCGATTTATAGCCTATATTCCGATCAGCCCTCGTATAATTTGTCTTCTCTATAAAACCAAAATACTATAAGACATAAATCAAGATGAGTGAGTGTTGCAGACTTTCCACAATAAATAAATAAAAAAACAAGCACATTGCAAACGACGACGAGGTGGTGGATGGAAAAGAAGAAGAGGTGGTAGGAAGCGGGAACGCGCCGTTCCAGCCATCGTCATAAATCCGTTTTATATAACCTTAAAGGAGAAACATATCATGTGCTAGGTGTGCTGATTTACGTCCACAATTCGCATAGAAATCGTTAAAAAAAAGTAAAATTTATTTAGATGGAAAAGTGCATTTAAAACATTAAATAATTACTTATTTACAAAATATAACTAAACTCATACTTTACATTTTCATTTAGTTATAAATTCTAAATATATTATTACAAAATACAATCAAAGTTATGTATAAAATGGAAAAATAGTGAAAAGTTTTAAATGGATTGTTTGCATTGTATAATATATTACAAAAATATTTTCAAATAAACTTTCCGTTGGGGGACTTTGCAATTTTATGTTTGACATAAATGGTTTTCATATAATCATGTCTAGAACTCGCAATTTTTCAATTTCTGTAAAATCTTTATTTAATAATTATTTTAAGAATACTTTTATTCATCTACTAATTTTTAGATTAAATGCTTTGTTAAAAATGATATCAAATTAATTAAGATTAGTCAAAATTGTTATATAGTAATGTTACAGGTTTTAACTAAACTAAAACGACATTTAAAAAAATGATTTTAATTACTTGAGTGTTCTGGAATATTGGAAAACCTTCATCATATTTTCAGAAAAAAATAGTAAATATTTTGCTGACAACGTCTAAATTTCTAATGTAAATCATCTTTAATATTTTTCATGATAAATTTATTTACGAGACGTCTAATTGCTTACGTGATTTATGACGTTTTGACATAATTTAATGTAAAATTATTAAAATGCCTAAAATATTTTTTTTCTTCTTCTTGGCAAACTGAAAATGAATGTATTTGATGCATATAAAAACAGCCAGACACAAATAAAACAGATGTTTTGAATTTTCTCTCGTTCTTTAATAACTGTAATAGAAACGTGCCCACGAACACTTTTTCATCTTTCTATCATCATTAAGCATTAGTGACAAAACGAACGTAAAGTATATTTTGCACAACACAATTAGGTCAAGGTTTTCAGTCGTTGAAAGAAAATTTTCCACCTAGATGTTTTCTAGGTGTCCGCTAGACCATTAACATATATCAAAATTTTGCTTGAATTTTTTATTTTATATTTAGAATAATGTTTTCTGCTTTGTTTCTTGGCTGCTTTATTGAAAACAATAAACTATAATTATAATTTTTCAATGATATCTGTCAGGCTCGTTAAATAATTGCAAAATTATACTACCTATATATTTTTTCAAATATAATTAAATAATTATCTACTTGTTTATTTCATTAACATTATTGCAAGTTTAAAAACAAATTTCCTAGAAATCTAACTATGTTGATAAATTTTCAGTAATATTTTATATAAATTACCTAATAATACACTAGCTAGACGATTTCACCAACTGCCAATTGATTTTAAGCAATATTTACAAATAAAGTTTAAATTATTTTTACTGATACTCTATATCTACCTTCCTACTCCATAATACTCCAAAATACATACGTCGATTCTCTTTCGGATTTGGTTTCTTATATACAGTTATAAAACTAAATAAAATTAACAACTTTTCATAAAAGGTAATCTAAAAATAAGAGTCTTTTCTAGTTCCTTCTATAATATTGAAAAACATTGAACTAATAACTTAATAAATAATCAAATTGTGTATTATTCAAATATAATTAAATAACTTTGTACTTTTTTATGTAATAGTAACATTATTGCAAGTTTAAAAACAAATTACCTAGAAATCTTAGTTTATTGATAGGCTTTTAGTAATATTTTAGAAATTACCTAAATAAACACTCGATCATTTTACCCAGTGCCAATAGCATCCTCAATTGATTTAGAAATGATGTTCAAATTGTCTTTTCTGATATACCTACTTACCGACTCAGAAATACACACGTCGAAAACTTATCATATTTTGAATATTATGTGTAGCTATAAAACTAAATGAAATTAATTACTTTTCATGAATGCTCATTTCAAAATAAGCGAATCATTCATACTTCCTACTATAACATTATATTTATAAACATTGAACCAATAATTCATAAGTAATAAAAATGATTTTAATCAAATTATTGCCGTTTTATCAACATTAACATATTTGCATATATTATTTATACCGATGAAAAACATCATTTGAATTAACTATTGATCATTAATTAGTAATTCAATTTACATGTGTTGAATCTATTTTTAATAATTAATAAATAATAATAATTAAAACTAAATATTCTAGTATCTATGTAATTAAATGTTCGAAATTAAACAAACAAGGTGAATTTTTTAGGTCAACGCTTCATAAACAAATTATTTTAATTTTGATTATAACAAAAATGATTTAAATAAATTTAACTACTATTAAATAATTGTATTTAATTAAAAATCAGATAATGAGATACAGATTTATTTATTTGGAGTAGTTTACCTAAAACAATTTACTAAAGCCCCTTAATAGACATTCATAGAAACCATTTTTATGCAAGAAATTATTATGATAGTAATTTAATTTGCATTGTAAATTTTACTACTCGTTATTCGCAATTATAAAGAATTTTACATTAATTTATATTGAAATCGACTGGATAATAACAAGACTGGTTTATTTGCTAGAAGAAATCAATAATTTAATAAATTTATTAAAGAAATATGAAATGCATGGCGAATTTGCAAACGCTTTTCAAATTCATGTCGATGTGTAACGTAATTTATTCAAAATATGTAGAATTTATTAATATAATAACGATAAATTCATTGATTAATTATTTTTCAAATGCCCAAGATCTTTAATCAGATTACCGCTGGAATAAAACACAAAAAGCAATTCATTCACCGACCATGGCGAATCGCATTTGTCAAACATAACCTTATGCGCCCAAATATATACTATAATCAACAATTTTATGCTTTTACGCTGTGAAGTTTTTTACAAATTACAAAATAAAAATATTTAAATATCGCACAGGATGCAATTTTTTTGTGCTACATGTTGACAAACCGCAATTCATTTAATTTTATTTAACCGTTTAAATATCAAAGAATATTTTATTTAGTTTTTTAATTTAATTCAATTTGCTAACTTTAGTATAGTATAAATATTACAAATAGTTTATCAATATTAGTATTATCAACAATAAATGTTTGAGTGCTACAACGATCATCAAATTTAAAGTTGTTTTAACATTATAGAACAATATTCATATTTAAATTAGAAAATTTTTTATACACTAGCTTTTCACTTATAATTTATGTACTTATTATTATTATTATTGCATGTGCATAAAGCTAACCTCAAAGTGTTTAAATTGTTATGAAATAAATAATTAATAAAGAACAACGATTAATCACATTAATCTATAATTAAAAACAAATTATACTTACATAAAAAAAACTATATTATCAGTTTATTGGCGCACGCTATGTAGAATGCAAAATTAATTACGGATTTAAAAATATATTTAGTTAAAATGTTATTTTAAAGTCAAATAGTTTTATTACCATGTTATGCCAGTTTTTATGGATGATTTTTATAAAATAAATTGCAATAGTAGCCAGGTACAAGCAATTTTATATTTTTTTGTTCTTTTAATGAAAATTGACACAACTTTTATCCAATTGATATAGACATTTGTCCAATAGCCAATACATTTGTAAAAGCAATATCGAGGCAATATTTTAGTAATTTTACAATTTTAATAAAGTATTATAAAAAACTGTTCTATTGTAATAGATAATCAATCAATCAATTTAAAAACAAATAATCTACAATTTTAGATTAGTAATTTTTTAATATTCCAATATATTAAATGATATTTTTGTAAAAGCAATGCAGAGACTATTAAATAAAAAAGTATTTTAAAAACGAATAGTCTGGAATTCTAAATCAGTAATTTTTAATTTAACTGATAATGTTTTGTAACTACATGTTTTGCATTTCAATTGATAATGTCTTGATGTGACCACCCTAAATTAAATAACTTTCGCTATTGATTTTGATCAACTAACAACTACTAGATTAAATGTTTCGTATACGTTTTATTTTAGCCGATGAGCATTAATTACAAGCCCGCTGAAACGCTTTTCATTACCGTTTTTTTTTCTCGTTTAGTATTTAATTTTATAATTTGTGCTGGTAGTTGCGGTTGTTGGATGGCATCAGACCTGCAATTCCAGATTATTTGCATATATGCGCGTTCGAATGTGTTATGTTATTGGATTAATGAAACGACCAAGAAGTTACATAATACTGTAAAAACCAGTTACGGTTTTTTTTTGCTTATTGCAATTTAAAAAGCCATAAAAAGCTTGACCGAAACATTTGAAACTGAAATTACATATTTCAACGTTAAGTCAATTCATTAATCAAAAATTTCGTTGAATCACTTTGATGTGTTAGTAAAACACATATTTCATAAATATATATCTAATAATATCATTTCATTTTTACAAAGTTTAGTATAATTGGCTTTTTTCGAAGATTATTTAACATTAGACTATAATAAACTAAATTATGTTAATATCGAAAGTTATAATGAATTAAACGAAATCCAAACTTCCAATTTGCTTTTTTCGCTTTAATTTACAATTAAATGTAATTTTATGGCACCATTTAACTTCAGTTAAAAGTAAATTAAACTTTTTAAATTTATGATTATTTATACAGATTGCGTTGTAATCAACGATAAATTAATCTTGAATTAACGAGTAGTAGCAGCAAACAATTAGAATAATATAGTAAAATTATTATATGTGTTTTTGCATTTATTGCGCGCCAACAAAAATTATGTATGCCATTAGTTTTTAATTAAATTATGCATATACATGCAGAGCGTGCAATCAATTAACAGATAAATGATGAAAATTGTAAATATTTTTTTTTTAATTTATTTATCTAAGCGTTTAAATTTAGCAATTATAAAATAATATACCT
Organism: Adinopsis sp. GC000173; assembly: GCA_030264715.1. NCBI lineage: Eukaryota > Metazoa > Arthropoda > Insecta > Coleoptera > Staphylinidae > Adinopsis > Adinopsis sp. GC000173. The sequence continues at coordinate 24,222 of JARJDW010022004.1, read as the reverse complement.
TGTTGTATTCGACATATAATTTGGAATTTTCATTAAAATTTGGTATATAATAATAACAATAAACAAACATATTGTTTGTGGACTACTTTACTCTCCTTGAATAATAAATTATTGTTGGGCTCGTGCTATAAACAATTAATTAACATAAAAACCAACAACATCCAAATAAAATTAATCAAAGGAACGAAACATAATAAAATAATTATCTGTCAGAGAAACAAAATTACTTCATTAATTTGCATCTACATAAAACATTTAAATGTTCATCTTCGCTACATGCTTTACTTACAACAAAAAAACAGATCAAATTAAATTTATTTGATTTTTGTGCCACATAGCAGCAGCAGCAGCAACATTTAAATATATACCTACCACATTTTTTTTTCGTTTCAATTAAAATAAAACGATTCATTATCATAACACAATAGGACAATAGCATAAAAATGTATCAAAACAACAAGGTAATAAAATATCTACCTGTCAGAAAAAAACACAGAAATAACTTCAATGGTGAAATAAAAAATCCAGATTAAAAATTCAAATTTTATGACTGTATAAATAAATTATAGATAATCACTTAATAATCCACAACTCATTATATATATATAATATTACAAAAAGCTGATTATGCAAAATAAAATATATTTTATAATGCATCAAGTGTTATTAATAATAAAAAGTCGAGCGTGTATGTACGTGAAGAAAAAAGCGAAGATGTAATAGTGAGGAAAAAAGAGTAAACGAAACGAAGTAATCATCATAAAACGATTTTACGATTTTATTTTTAATCTGAATATGATTATTATCATACATATATGTACGGAAATATTGACAGACAGCATGAGAAACATTTTAATTTAAACGATATCGATATAAAAACGATATTTTATTATACTTATATACGTTTTTTTAATATTTCATATTTATAAATGAATTGATTGGAAATAAAACGATGAAGAGAAAGTTATTAAATGAACATAGGCATAAAGTAAGAGCGAATTGGGTTAGCCTTATATGGATTAATAAATCCGACTGCGTTCTTTTTTATATTCTGCTGTTGAGGTTGTTTGTCTCGAGAATACATATCGCAAGTTAGTAAATAAAAATATTTAAATGGTCATAATAAAACTGCTACAAACTTACATACGAACTAAATGCGCCTTTAATCTCTTTCTTACCTGAAACAAATGAAATATAGGAAATATTAAAGCAATGTTGCAATTAAATAATATTTATTATAATAAGCATGCATAAAATTTATTTAAACTTTGTGATAATATTCTTATTTTGTTATAGCTATGTATGTCTAGGGCTGGGTAAATAAAAAATAAATAAAATAGTACATGTGAATAGGGGTTGGAAACTAAAAATATTATAGCTATACAAAAACTTCTATACTTTTCTTTTAGTTATTTTATAACATATATTCAGGGTTGAAATGATTAAAATCATTTGATTTAAATCGCATTGATTTTAAAAAAATCATTGTTTTATCGCACATGCATCGATGATACTTTCACCTGAATTTTAGTGGCAAAATGTGTAATTATTTTGCTTTCTTTGTTTTTTTAAGCGATAAAAATATATTCGTAACCTAAAACAAATAAAAACACATAGACTAAACGGACTAAAAGTTTAGAGAACGTTACAAAAATTACACGATTATTTATACAAATAAAAGATGAATAATTAATTGTTATTATGATATATTGTTAGATTAAGATAATCTCTTTTAATAGACAACTTACATAAAGAATTGGCATTGTTTGGACCAATAAATAGAAAAAAAACAAAAAAAACTGATTTAAATTAAAAAAAAAACGATTTATTTCCAACCCTGCATATTTTATTAAAAAAATAATTAATTAGTTTTGATATTCATTCTTAATTTTAATTAACACACCTATGTTACGATATATTTACAATTTGGTAGTAGTCATTTGAATAAATTAGCACTAAAAGTTGATTTTGTTTAATTTCCAAGAAATAATCAATTAATTAAATACGCATAAATTGTATACCCGATTTAAACCCACAAAATAAAATTCCTCAAAACTAAACTTTATAATATAATAATATATGCAGCGGAAAAGACGAAAAACATTCCAATTTTGTTAAATACTTTGCTAAATACTTTCTTAATTGAATTGAAGTGAATCTCAAGAATTTTAACTAACAAATATTTTAAAGGCTAAAAAGCCATGCTAATGATGTTTTATAATGAAGCCTTAATTCACTACCATTTAATTATTATATGTATATACATTAAATATCAGAATAATATTATTAATAATATTGTTTTAATGTAAACTGAATAATTATTACTTCCATAACCGGTAAATATTTTATTAGATAATTTTATAATGTGGTTAGTGTAACCATTGGATACATTATAATTAGAAAATTAAATGTAAATGATTAATATAATAATATTTACATTAAAAAATGGCACGCATTAAATCAAAATGAGAAAATATTAAAATGAAGTAAAAGGATTTTCAATATTTAAAACAGCATACAAATGTAAGTAATATTTAAAACTTAAATCATTTATTTCTTTATACGAGTAGTCTTGTACATACCAAAAATGGAACTAACAATTCTCTAATTTAGGATGAATTTTCAAAACGAAAACTAATAAATCTCTCCAATTTCGCCTTATTGTTTCATTTTATTCATTCGTAATTAATTTGAATTTTGTGTTGTGTTGCCTTATACGGCGAAGTAACATTTAGCAAACATGATGTTTATCACTTTTTTTTATCGTTTCGCATCAACGGCATCTCTCAAAACGCACGCAGATTTTATTATCTTTTAACGTACGTTGCACGAAGCCTTATTGATTATTTTTATTATTAAAATAATTTTAGTGTTCATTTTTTACGCAACCAAATACGGAGCGCGCATTGTGTCCTTAAAAAATACACACAGATAATTAACGTTATCTCGTTTAATATTGCCGATTATTAATGATGCACGATTTGCTAAACGTATAATTTTTTAACGTCATTTAAATTATTATCAGGAATATGTTTCAGTACAAAAAAATGTTAATAAAACCAAATATCTCCGAAAAAACATGGCAATTAATAATAAATAATTAATACTTGTAAAAAACGAAATAAATAAATGAAAAACAAAGCGAGTATATAGCAAATTATTTTCAGTAATATACAGCAAATACTTAAATATTCCGTATAAGAATAAGGAAACAACGATGAATATAAAATAATTAAAAATTAAGAATTAAACTAAACTAGTTGAATTTGCATTTATTGAAAATAAAAGGAATGAAAAGAATAAAACCAAAAATTTGTGTAAGTAGAGTTTTTAATTTTTAATACTTATATATTATTTACTAAATATAGGGAAAAGTTGGGTAATGACGACCGCCATGTAGAGATCAGAAAAACGTATCAGTACCTTGCAAACATTGTATAAGGTAACTTAATGCAAAATGACGACAGTTCCTCAACAAATAAATTAGCAGCCCTTGCATATAATATTTCGTCTTTTTGGTTGGAACTGAAATACCCATCAAAATTGAAGCCAAATTATTTCTATATATAATAATTATTTCTAAATCTGATCATATACAATATATACAAAAAGGCATTCTGATGTTAAATGCTGATGCTAAATATTTTAAGATATAGTTTGCACTAGATTGCCCTTTACATATTTTTGAAATAAAATTTGTCCAATTTCTAGCTTAATTTGATATAAATTTGGAAAAGGCAATGAATGATGGTTTAGATGTGAATTATGCTCGGGATTTAGGTAATTAGAAAAAACTGTTATATTTTTTCCCTGCAATAATTAGTTAATCTTATTTATTACCTACAGTTTATGCTTTCTTCCACAGACTACGATATCATATGAACAAAATCAAATAAATGTTGTGTATGCATCGCGATTTTTCGGCTGCTTATCAAAGAACAACATACATTTTATACCTATTACAAAAATTAATAGTGCAGAATCAACATGTAATCCGGACCCGGACTCGCCGAGTATTTAGACGCGAGTATCGAGTCCGAGTATTTCCTTCATGACTCGGCAAGTCCAAGTACTCGGACTCGGACCCGAAAAACCCTAATACAGAATGCGGTTTACAGGACATCCCTGATAATTACAAATGTAATTTTTGTATATTTAACGACAAGTTTACAATATGTAGCTTATTTACCTATTTTATTTGGTAGAGGCAATTACCCTACCAATTTCGCCATTACCCCTTCACGATATTTGCGCTTTTTTGATTTTTTAATACTGAATTCCATTAATTCGGAAATTTTTTATATTCATTTAGATAGTATATTAGTTGCTCTTTCATGCACATTAGTTGCAATTTATTCGTTATTTGTTATTTAAGAACAATTACCAATTATTCTTAGGGATGCAGTATTCCCCGACACACCCCTATTTCTAAAACATTTCTACCAGCTAACAAAAAATTAATTCTAACTGCAATATAATATTAAGAAATGCACTTACAACTGGAAGAAATATTAAATAATTAAATTAAAATTAACGTCATTCAGAAAATAATGTTAATGAAAGAGAAAATTTGGCTCAGTTATTAATCATGTTACACTTAAAAAAATACGTCACAGAAAAATCTATTAGATTGGTATATAGAACGTAAACAAAAAAAATGAATGAAAATCTTATTTTTATCTGGTATAAATATAATAAAGCTTTTGAGCTGTTCTTTCATACGCTTTCACACACAGTGAGATGAATCAGAAGGGAAAAGGACGCATTGCAGGAAAAAAACCCTAGTAGCTTCGTTCACTTGTTCTCTAAATTGTCATTTAATTTTTTTTCGTAGAGCTCACACTCTGCGTGGATTGTTAATTACCGCAACGTACAATAAAAAAAATTAGCAAAGGAATTGTTAAGATAAATTGATACGATGGCGTCTTTTATCATGGGACTATAAAAGTAAACATCAATTTAACTTTTTCCTTCTTTTTCACGCTTTTGCTCGCTGCACCTCGAGGAAATTTTCTCGAACGTGTCGAATGTGACTGGACACAAATAGTCTTTACTCGTTCAACATGTAGCTTTATTAAGTTTTATTTTTAATTTCTCGCTTGCAGCAAATAGAAGTAAATTAACCGCAACGCTGTGAGAAGGATATGTGACAATTTTTTAAGCCGCCGTGTGAACACATCAAAAATAGCTAATTATAAATAGTTTTGCGAATGTATAATGAGTCAAAACTGGTTATTATAAGTACAATCCTCTCCAAAAAGACTAGACCAACGCAAGATGGAAAGATGAATGATTTTTGACCTGACTGCTTACTATTTCATATTTTATAGTAAAAATACCTTTGCATTTTTTATTTTTAATCGTAAATATTTTGTTTGTAAATACTTTGAATATTCAATTACATTTTTAATTTCACTACTTCAGTATAAACTAACTTCTATCCTTGCTTACGTAGATATAAAACAGAAACTTATTATTGATTTGCTTGTTAGTGTTCAAAAAGAGTTTGCAAACGTATTCGCAATACAAAATCAGTAGCAGAAGTTTCTATTACCGCAATAGTGGAAACAATTGAAAAAACGAACGAGCGTTTAATTGATTGTGGCTCAAATTAAATACTATATACTATAAATATTTAAAAGCTTCATAAAACATTCCACCAAAACAAATTATCATAATTTGCTAATACCACACTCGGCATAAATTAATGCAATAATGCATGTTGCATATTAAATATTCAGTATTTACAAACTAAAATACATCTTAAATAAAATTGTTGTATGTTGTGCTTTAACGTGCATTATTCAAGTTAATATTCCAGTACATATTGCATTTTTAATAGTTTGCAAAATAATTTAACTGAAAAAACTAAAAAAATCATTTATGATTACACAAAATTTCGTTATCAAAACTAATAAAAAGTATCGCATTGTTTTAAAAATTGTAAATAAAACAGTGAAACAAACAAATCTTATCCAAACACATATACAGGAGCATTTATCTCTGTGAATATATTTATTTTAAAATTAAATAATTAATTAAACCGATATTATATAGCATTACAAATTGCCTGATGCAGGAAACATTAATTATTGACAACATTGAAACAATTTTTTAATTAGTTCCATTTCGATGTAGGTATAACGACCGCCAGTCCGAAAACAAACAACAAGAATAAAATTCTAATATCAAAATTTTAGCCCACACGAAATTTTATTAGTGCGCTAAACTTGTACGGCGAGTTAATAATAAAATGGTAGGCATAGAAATACGTTCTATATATGCTCGAAATTCATACTCGAACCCATAAAAATAAATAAGAAACCACAAGAAAAATCTAAAATAAAATAGAACAGGAAGCATAGAAATATTTACGATCAAATACCAAAACGTAACGATCCATTAAAATTAAATCAATGCAAAATGAAACATTCCATATTAATTAACATACAATTCATTAACTTGGATTATAAATAGTTTTATTTGTCAATTTTTACAATGTTGACGCTAATAATTCTAGAATCACATTAGAAATGCAAGTATTTAATTAATAAATTGGCTGGAGTCTTACTAATAATATAAATACATCTCTCTCTCTTTCCGGCGTTATCAATTTTTGCAAACTATAATGCAGTTTTTTTATCTCTCAATTATACGAGCACGTTCAAGGTTAATGCATTCATTGCAATAAAAACTGTTTGCGCTTGCTTTTGATAATTCCTTTTTTTGTGTAAACTATTAAATTAAATGGAGTACAATATATGTATGTTTAATCATATTACATAAGTGTTACATAATAAAATATACGCGTATAAGTATTTATTAATACATTTTGAGCTGTGGTCACGCAAATTGAAGTGGGTACGTTTGATCTGCTTTAATTTTGTCAATAATTAAATAAACGTCACGTTTAATTTTCGTATAAAGTATGTTAGAAATCTATTTCTAGAAATTTTATTATCAATATTCGAGTTGGAATCAGCAAAAAAGGTATATTTAATATTGCAAATTGAAGTTGAAACAAACTTTAATTAGCAGACAAAACATAAACATAAAAACTGATAGATTATTTCATTCAAAAATTTCAATAATTATAAATCAAAAGCATGATTGTAAACTACAATATATTAAAAGTGCTTGAACAAAAAGCATAGCCTTTAAAATGAAGTAAACTTTATTAGCAATTTTCGAGCAGGAATCAGCAATGTATTAGCAAAAAATTAGTTATAGCTATTATATATAACATAAAAGTTGATAGATAGAACCTGATTCGAAACAAAAATTATATAAAAAATGTTTAAACCAAAAGGAAAGCCTTCAAAATGAAGTAAACTTTATTAGTAATTTTTGAGCAGCGATCAGCAATCTATTAGCAATGTATTAGCAAGAAATTACTTATAGTTATATTTAAAATTGCAAGTTTAAACAAACCTTATCTAGTATATTTACCTAATTATCAGACAAATTTAAAAAAAATGTTATAATGGTTTAATAATTTTTCATTTTCCTCCAATAATATAACAGTTGATAGATAGAACATGATTGTAAACAAAAATTATATAAGAAATGTTTGAACAAAAAGAAGAACCTTCAAAATGAAGTAAACCGCTTATTATTCAATCAAGAAAATTGATTGAGTTGTAATGAAGTATGTATTTTTGTACGTTGGCATTAGGTAGATGTTATTTGTTACCGCTTTCCAATTTTTTTCTTCCAAGATCGATGACTAATCACAAAAGATTGTGAATTAAATACCATCCGATGACACATTGACGCCTCTTTTCAAATAGATATTTGCCAGAAAGTCGAACGCGCGCACAACTTTATTAGTCTAAACAGATCTATAAAACACGCATATTCTAATCGACACTAAGTATGTAGTATATACTATATCTACTTGTATTACTGTGTTTGATACAGACGGGAATAAAAAATTGCGGAAAATAATAGCGTGAAAGTTGATTGTGATATTGGAAACCGTAACAAGACGTCAATAAAGTGACTCAGTTATTATTAGCTTAATGTTTTATCACAAAATGATAATTTTGTTTAAAGATTTTTGCATGTGCGTATAGAATAACCACAACAATCAATCAGAAACAATAATGCGTACTTGAAGCAAATAGCAAACAACGCAACCATTTTTTTGAAAGCGTTCACCTTGTTTTTTTTTCTTTTCTCTACCTGGCGCCAGAAATTAAACGTCACTTAATTCTGCGTTAATTAAAACGTTCTGATTGTACGTATACATATGAAAAAAGCGCGCAGAAATATGGTGCGGGACCGTGAAATGGTCGGTTAGTAGTAAAGGTGACCTTCGCTTATAGAAACCGAGCGAGACCTTGCCGACGATCTCTCTATTCACATTTTGCGATAAATATAGCAGGAAACAGCTGATCGTTTGCCAGTAACTTATGCGCATTCGTTTCGGATTAATCACCAAAACAACGAAAATGCATTTTCAACCGAAAAACGACGCAATTGTTGTAACGATGTGCCTGAAAAATGTGGCAATTGCCTTTTTTTGCATTTTATTGTACAGTGAATGCTGCCAAACACGAGCGTGAATTCTTTATTTTCATTTAAAATTTAGTTTAAGGCTGAAATTGTTTACATTTATTTTCAATTGTCTCGGCGCAAAATAAAAATATATTTTAAGAAAAACTTTTAAACTCATTTCATCTATAAGTATTCCTAAGTAAACAATTGACAAAAACTAATATTTTGTTTGAAAATATATAATATTGCTAGATATTGTGCTTCAAGTGTTCATAAATAGAGAATAATTTATGTCAATTAAAACAGGCGTCTGTTAGAAACAAACATAATGTTTCGCATTTTAGCTAGCAATTATAAGTATTTATTAGCACCATAATAATCGGTATTTAATTTAATATCTTATAATTACAAATGAAGACTATATATCAAAATAGGTAGTGAGTATTATCGTTATATCATTATAAACACTGAAATTTATTAAAATTAAACGTGTATTAAAAACAAACATATTTTTTTACAGTTTAGCTAAGAATTATAAGTATTTATTAGCAAAATCTTGTTTACAAATGATAAGTGTACCAATATAAGTAGTTAAATAAGTTTATACTGTAATTATTTTAGTATATTTTAAAAATGTTAGAAGATTTCAATTTATACTAAAAGTAAGAACATATTCAACGTAGCTAAAGATTGGCGTCAATTGCAATAATTACGTCATATATAATAATACCTTTACAAACCTAAGTGCAATGCAGCAATTTTCGAACTTTTTTCCACTATAGCAGATTTTTATTGCAGATTTTTTGTCTCGCTATACATTCAATAAATTTTTGGCCTAACGCAATAAATAACATGTCATGTAAAATTGTCCTATTCTGTTCATTTATCTATTTTTTTGAACAATCCATTCATCCTACATAGCAAATTAATACAAATTAATGTTTATTGATGTTTTAGGTTTTATTTGGTTGCACACCATAAAGCTTCAGAATCACTAATATAAGCAAAAATTCAAAGTAATATCTAAAATTTACTTATCATATTAAAAGTAACAAATTTTAGGAGTGTTTATGAAAATATAATTCATCATTTATGTTGCAGATTTTAAGATGCACCTATTTAAATCGTAGTGTGTTAAAATATTGCGCAACAAATTTCTATAATAATTATATTTATACAATATTTATAGCAAAATAATACAAATTTATATTTATTGATGTTTTAAGATTTACTTCGTTGCACACTATAAAGCTTCAGAATCACTAATATTCAAAAATTCAAAGTATTGTCTAAAAATTACATATATATTAGTATCAAGTTAATAATAATACATTTTAGGAGTGTTAATGAAAATATAATTCATGTTCCAGATTTTAAGATGTCTATTTAAAACGCAGTATGTTAAAGTATTGCGCAACTCACTTCAATAATAATTATATCTATTACCGAAGTAGTCTAATAATTTTTAATTGCAATAATAGATTACGCGTCAAATAATGATGATTCACACTGTATATGGCGCGCAACCTTCTAAAATAATTTCAACAAATCATACCGATACATTTGGAGCAAGATCAATAGATGTTAATGTAAAAGTAATTGCTATGGCACGTCATTGCAATGAATATGTGCAATGTGTAATAACAATAAATGCGCACAATTAGATTTCATCAAATCCCGAATATACTGTTATAGAGTAGAGATAAATGGAAAAATATATATAGTAACGGTTTTTTCTGTTTGATTACAATTTTTTTCCTGCATGTCGCCATTTTACAAATCTATTTTCGATATTAATTGTATCTGCTGGATTATTATTATGTCGATTTTATTATCAATGTCCTATATTTCTTATTTACTATATACTTATATTTATTATTAGATTACTATTAATGTGTTCTTATTTGGTCGACAAAATAATTTTAAAAGCAATGTTGTTTTTTCTTTCATGAAAAATATTTTTATAAACTTAGATAATATTTGGCAACAAACATTTCTTATAACTAGAAACTAGATAGTGATTAAACATCAAATTGTATTATTTAATTAAGATATTTTAAAATTTAATTTAAGTAAGAGATTTTTAACGGTAAGACTTATATTTACTTGAAAAAATTTAAATAAATTGTTTATTTATTGGTTACTATTTTATCGGATCAGAACAACCATCTCGGTTTAAATTGTCTTTCCACAATTTATAACTGGATATATGTCATTTGTAAACAACTGTGGCAAAATTTGTTTTCATACCAATACCTACATATATTTAAACAATGTCTAGGTGCTTTTTAATTAAGCGAAGAAAATAATTTAACGCTGTTTTAACGCTATGTTTTATCTTTTTCACATATTTAGACTAATTACTCAAAACTTGAAATACCATTTTTATCGTTTGATTGTAATGAATTAACCTGGAGATTTAGTCTCTAGCTGGAACGATGTATTATGATAAAGTGAACTAATTTCAGATGATAAGAAATGAATTATATAATTGCATTTTCTCAAATTTTATGATATTTGTTTAAGATTATTGTGTTGGTATAACAGTCATTGCAGATGTATTCAAGTTTTTTTACATAATGCACAGATATAAGAAACTATTTTCCAATCAATTAAGTTGTGTCATTTTAGGGCACCTAGTTGTTGTAAGTCGGTTTTAGCACCAATATTATTTTTGACCTCGCAAACGTTATGTTACTACATTTTAATTAAAAAAAAAAGGAATAAAATCATTTAAGTTCAGAAATGTAATGATATTTTTTCATGTGTAACTCCTCGTACATTCGAATAAAAAATATATTATATATATCTTTAAAAAAAATACGGAACTAAAATCTCATTTGGGTCGTACCCTCAATCAATTAATGCATTTTTAAATAGCTAATTTTAGACGATAAGAAATGAATTATAAAATTGCATTTTGTCACATTTTATGATATTTGTTAACGATTATTGTGTTGAGTTAACAGTAATTGCAGATATATTTAAGTTTTCTTACATATAGCTTTATTAATAAAATGCTCGGATATAAGAAACAATTTTCCAATCAATTAAGCTGTCTCATTTTAGGGTACCTAGTTGTTATAAATCGGTTTTAGCACCAATATTATTTTTGACATCGCAAACGTTACATTACTACATTTTAATTGAAAAAAGGAATAAAATCATTTAAGTTCAGAAATGTAATGATATTTTTTCATGTGTAACTCGTACATTCGAATAAAAAATATATTATATATATCTTTCGAAAAAATACGGAACTAAAATCTCATTTGGGTCATACCCTCAATCAATTAACGCATTTTTAAATAGCTTTTCATTACTGAAATTAGGACGGTCGCTAGTTTTATTTCGTATCCAATGCAACATGCAGCTATAATATATTTTTAAAAAACTATTTGGCACTAATCAACGCAATGATTTGTTTATTGTAAAGCCAATGCCACACATGTGATATTCTAACATACTAAAACATTGTGGCGAAAAATTGATTAACAATTACATTGATTCAGTTAAGAATCATTTCCGTGACACAGATACGTCGTGTCGATAACAACATAATGCTGAATTTATTCGTTTTAATTACACATCGTGCATAATTAAAAAAACAAATGACAAATGCGTTTATATGCAATTATCACCGTTCAACAATGCATTAGAGTCATCAACGAGTGTATTCAACAGATTGATTACGAAAAGAGAAACAAATAATTGCTTGTTAATTATCATCGCTTCTTTATGTACTGTTTGAAACAACATCGTGTATATTTATATTTTCCGAACGTGAATCAAGTGCTAATTAAAATAGGTGCCAGCGATTTTTTTGCCGCTCGTAGAGGTATATGTATTTACTCATATGTATATCTATATATAATATAAATTTAAATGAAACAACAAATTATTTTCGTATGTTGGTTAAAAGAAGTAGATCCTGTTGTTTACGATCGGTTTCGCTCGAACGCGAAATAATATTTTATGGCAAAGGTGCCATTCATTAAAAATGCTTTTACGTATCGAGCTAATTTATAACGCTACAATCTGTGCGGTGGTAACGTTTTGTTTCGCAAAAACGGATGCAAAAATTGGATACATTTTAATGCTACTTAAAACTGCTATAAATTATATGATTAAGTTATTACTAAATTTGTCATTATGATATAATATTTATAATTAAATTTAGTATTGTTGTATTATAATTGATTCTAATTCTAAATGTGTGACTTTTAATTAATGCAAAAGGTGATAATTATAATATTTACTAATTGATTAATTATTTAAAATATTCAATAAAAAAAATATGGTGATGCGCTAAGTGTGTTGCAACATAAAAATAAATTGAAAAATATTTTTATAATAAACATTTTTTTTCTACAAAAATGTGCTTATAAATTCCCTTTAAAAAACTTATAGTTACTTATTTTTTCATTATTTAATTTACTTAACATTTCGTATAGATAGAATCATCATTATATGTAATAACGTATAAAATAAAATGTAGACACTAGTGTGTCCGAAAAGTACGACCAATTTTTCGCACATCATTAAACATTTGTTTTACTTTGTAAGTGTTGTAATAAACATCTGTAACAAATTTTAAGTCAAAATATTTATTAGTTCTTGTTTTACGTCGATTGTTATACGGCGCTAAACGTGCATGCGGCGATTATGCTTTATCTCGCCTATCGTCCCAAAACAGCTTTTCAACAGTGGTCTTTTGAGATTTTAAGATAGTCATAAGTAATGCGGTATGAAATAAGACGAAATCGGTAGTTATAGATCGATACGCACAAGATTTTTGGCGATAAAGTCACTAAAAATGAGTACTTTGTGAGAGGTGCATTGTCAACGTTATGGCATTAGTCAATAATTTGCAGGTTTTAGGCTCAAAATATCTTCCAAAATGGTATTGGCACTCCTTCGACATACCAACAAGGCTCAAACAGACATACTTAGAAAGCCAAGCACAATTTCAATGGTTTTCTTGACGTTGGCAAAGCTTGATGCTCGTTCGAAGCGTTCTTCGTCTTCAAACCCTTTTCGACTTCCTTTTAATCAATTCCACCACTTGTAAGCACTGCTTTTTGCCAAAACATGGTCCTAGAAGATTTTTGCAAGATTCCAAACATTTCTACATCCAAAATTTCATTCCTCAAACAAAATTTAATGCAACTTTTTTGCTCAATATTGTAATAATCACCGCTTGCACTTTTAGCGTCGTAAACATTAGACGTAAAACAAAAACTAATGACTGGTTTGATGTGAAAATTGTTACAGATATTTATTACAACGCTTAAAAGTTGTAAAAAAAATATAATTGATGTACGGTTTACCTGGATTAATTAAATTGAAAATTGGTCTTTTTGGGCATAGTAGTATACAATAAAACGTAAATCTTATCTGCACATAACTATTGCATATCGGTATAATGCAATATTATAAAATTTAATTTTCTTTTTTTTATATAAAAATGTGCTTCTAAATTCTCTTTAAAAAGCTTAATTTTTTTTTAAATTACTTAATTTATTTAACATTTCATATAGATAGAATCATCATTATGTATAATAACGTACATACACAATAAAATGTAAATATTATCTGCTCATAACTACATTGTCATAACATTTAGGGATATCACTCTATTTATATGAAAGTATAAAATGTAATGCTTGTTAAAAAACATAAAACTGGCTGAAAAACTGCATAGTTGCTCTATTAGAATCGATTGTTTCGTACGATATATTATAGTTTGATGGAATTTCATAAAATTCCAGAACTATTAAAAATATGTGCAATTTACAGTTTATTTTTTATTATTGTCAACATAATTAGTATACAATTGCGCAATAAAAGCGAAATATTTATATTTTGTAGTTATGATTATAAGCGTTTGGAATTTAATGAATTGCAAAAAACAAATTACTGCTATTTTATTGTTTTTATTTTCTATTGTTTGGTGGTAAAATATATGGTGGAAATTTTGACGCAAAACCTTTAAAAAAAATGAATAAACTATGTTGCAAAAAATAATATAGGTTTGATATTATTTAACATTATATTCAATAAATAAATTATTATAATGTGTTACAAAAAGGTCAATTATACAAATATACAGAATTATTTAATAATTTATCAATAATGTTATATTATTATATTATAAAAGTCCAAAGGTTGTTTCGATTCAACTTAATGTACTTAACCTATAAAAAATCTTGCTGACAATCTGTCTAATAAATTATCACCATTAATAATAATTATTATAGATTCAAATTAAAAAGATTTTGGTTTATTACGCTCACATATACGTAACGTAATAAAATTGTTTGTGATGAATTTTGAACGTATGTAAAATTAAGCGTTAGTTTTTCTGTTGTTGATTAAATTGATATGGTGGTTATGTATGTGATAAAAAGGATGGGATAAAGGTCAACAAGGGGTTGGATAGTTAAATTACATTCAATAAAATTTATTTTAATTAAATTCACTCTCGTAAATTATGATTTAATCATTTCATTTGTTTGAGGTTATTAATTGCTTGTTTTTGCATACAATTTTATTGTTTGTAATAAAATTTCTATGCAGATAAGTGCAATTGAAAAATTTTAATTATCTTGACTGTGCAGATTAGAATGTTACTTATCTAGTTTCAAATAACAGTGACTAATAATAATTATTTTCAGTGCTCTTGCGTTATGAAATTTTTAGTAGATAGTATAAATGTTTAAAAGGATATTTGGAATTTTATACATATACAACATTCAAGCGAATTTGTCATAATAATCGTTGACATTTAAAGGATTTTTAAGCATTATCTACATTTACATATTAATTTACTAAAAAATAGTGCAAAAATATTTACAATTTAATAAATTACATCTAAACTAAACACATACAGCGCTATCTCCAAAATAACTAAGTTTCTCTGTCATAAATAAAATGGTAGCATAAAACAAACCAAAAACAAGATCGAACAAAATGCAATCTTAAAAAATATGAAATGTGACCATTCATACATTGTGTAAAGAATGTTTACGCATTTGCTAATACAATATGGAGGAATAAATAATTGGTTATTTATTTTATACATATATTCTTATCTGCGTGATATATGTAATTACATCACGATTGCTGAAAACTTGTCGCTTGATAGAGATGTCGGTTAATCGAGGGGGAAGTAAATAAATACATCATCGTAAGTAAAAAAGACACTAAGAAGCATCGAAACAGCAAATTATAAAGTTCAAAATTCCAGATGGTTCCGATACAGTTCAATGTTATAGTAGGGGTGATCTGGTTGTTAGAGGTGGCGGTTATGAAAGGTCTCTATAATTGAGGTTCCACTAAATTTATATTTTGATAATAATTACACAATTCTTAAAATTTCATTTATAAAAGTTAAATTATAATAAAATAATCAATAAACTATAAATTATCATAAGATTAGTAGAATGTAGCTAATGATTGTTTCTTTGCAAATTGGTAATTTTAGAATAATTTAATATTTTTAAGACAACATCCAAATCTTTCGGATAAACAAATTATAACAATGTTTCAAATATTCAAATCTTGTTGCTGAGTCTATATAGTTAAAAGAGTCCATATAGTTAAAAAAGTAAAAAAATAAACTATAAATTTAACAATTCGTTCAGATTTTTAAAATAAATGTTTGGAACAAGAAAATATTATATTTGCAAACCTTTTAAACACACCTTTTAGAAAAGGTCCTATACATAGCTCTTAAAATAAAAAATATATATTTGTCCTCCATGAAGGAGTTAACATTCTGAACTCATATTTACTTTAATCATATTTCATCCGTTAAAATAAACTAACATATCAGACTGTTATTTTGAAAATACTGGATTTGGTGCCCCAAAAACACTGTACTTTCTTTTGGGAAACTATTTATTACAGTAACTAGAGTTAATTCAAAACTTCATGCCGCAGATTCATTACCCCAAGTATTTTATTTGGTTCAATTACGTTTTGCTAGACCACAGTGTATATATCTATATTTATACATAAAATTAATTATGCAAAACACAACATTATAAGAAAATAATAACAAATAATTTATTAAAGAAAATATAACAATTGATATAAATTGTATTAAAATAAATTAATTGGTACAAGGCTGTGATGAATGTAACAAATATAGGTAACTACTTGGAAAAAATCGTTTTCTGTTCCATTTAGAAAACACAGAATGTGCCAGATGTTTAAAAAACAATGTACGGATCAATTGCGATGAAACTGTAGACGTAAAAATGTTAAAATGTCATGAAGAAAAAAAAAACAATTTCAGGTGTTCATGCCAAATTTTCGAAAATGTGCTGTGGATTATTGCTAAGACAAAACGGAATGTCTCGCGCAGACAGAAGATAATTTTATTAAATAATTGAATAAGCTATCTTCTCTATTATAATAAAATAGTTGTTTATGTCACCTTCATGACGAATCCATTCAATAATATTTACACAGCATTTTATCAAAGCTATTTTTAGTTGTCGAGAGTTGTGTTCTAGAATTACAAAAAATATTATGTGTACACTTACTTTTATTGCCATAACGAATTTATGAAAATCATGATTTCTTTAGACTATTTTATGTTTTGAAAGAATTTTCGTGCCGTTGATTACGATGTGCAAATTATAATTAATATATATATAATTTCATTTTTTTTTATTTGCATCATTATTAATCGCAAAGGAATTTTGATAATCAAGTTAAACATTAAGTACTTTTATCTAAAATTCTTGAAATTCCATTTATTTTTCGTAATTACTTAGATAAACGCGGTGCATGTAAAATCACACCTTTTCTAATATATGTATTTAATTTTTTTTAAGCTACTATATATTAATATTATTTAAAATAATAAAATTTGTTTGCATGCATAATAAAGATTTCGTAAATAATAAATGTTTAAGCATAAATAGAAGAAATGAATATGATTACAAAATACAAGATGCATATCTGCTTATGAAATAAATAAATTACCTTATATAAAATTGTTGTTAATACAGTGGAACCTCGACATACGACCTTATTTCCTTCCAAATGATTGGACGTATCTCAAATTCACTGCATATTTTAATTAGAACTATTTGTTCATATATATTATTCATATAATTGAATCATTTGAGTAAGGTCGTATGTCGAATTGGACGTATATCAAATAGACATAAGTTGAGGTTCCACTGTATTTACTTATTTTATTTGCTACTTGCATAAAATGATTGAAAATTATATAATTATAAACATATAGCTAGGTAAAGTGTTTTAAATAAAAAGAAGATTGCATGTTAATGATGTGTTACGAGTAATTACTTTTATCAATCTGTTACGCTGGATTTTTAATTTAATTGCATTCCGTAAATATTTCAACCTTTATATAAATATATAATTAAATATATAAATACATCGGGTCGAGAAGAAAACATGTTGTTTGCAAATTTTCGATTTGGATATCTGCTATAAAATTCGATATTTTTAGTCGATGAGACACACGTTATTGTTGTGCTATAAATTTTCATAGATTGAAATTCAAACGAAAGTTTATTTTCATTGGGAATATCTTTAAAAAACTATTTTAAGAAAATTGTTTGCTTATGAATGAACAAAAAAGAAAACAAATTTGAATTTGTTTATATTGTACTGCATAATTAATCTATGTCGCAGTAGGAAGAAAACTTTATTGAACTTGGTTAATTAATCATTAAAGCTTAAAATTTTAGAAAACTGCCTAATGAGACTTTCCAAGCGACGGGACGGTTTGAAATATTAAATAATCGACAGGTAGAATTATTTTTAATAGAGTTATTAGGTTTTAATTTTATAACAAGATTTATCATTGCTGATTAAAGTGTAATTGAATTAAAACATCATTTAGCTCGGCGCAGAATATAAAAAAACTATAGCGATGTATTTATTAAGTTATTAATTAACACATGTTGTTATAATAATATTCATTGTTATGTAAAATTAAAAATATCATTTTATATTCAAACATGATTAGTTTTATACCGCATTAATGTACAAGCTGACCTGGAAAAATATATTTTTTGTTTATCAATAAAATTTTTCATATACGTAATTTAATCATACGCTTACACAAAATGTTAAAACAACAATAACACGTTATTTTATTTACGAAAATTTGAGTTAAATAACCTTGAACATGAAATAAATAACGAATATATGCTATCAACAATTAGCGCCTACCTGCAAACAATCCGCACACAAAATATAACCTCAATAATCGCTGATATCGATCCATATTTTAATTATTTGTTATTGATTGTTATTGAAAAAAGTGTGTATTTAATCATCAATTAAACGAAACTTTGCATCATATTGCGAGCACAAAATTGCAGAAAGTCGCCAATGTGTAAAAAGGAATAAAAATAAACTTATAAAAAGAAGCGCGCGCGCGCGCACACTTTGATCAGTTTAATGCAAGCGTTGAATGAATACTGACTGGATTTGCCTGTCGACTAGCTACTTTTGTTAAGTGCGGTCAGGTATCATCTATCATAGATGATCGTTTAGTTGCATATAAGCGAGGCGCTCCACACAACATTAATGCGGCCTTATTTTCATTTCATCATTTTGGTGGTTTTCGATATATTATTCTGCACTATGTTTTCACTAATAATAGAGGAAAAATTTCATTACCCGGAGTGTTTTATGCGCAATTTTTATATTACATGTAATAACCGAATTTTCTTTATGTATTTATTTCGATGCACGGTTCGTTTCCTATATAAAACTTGTAATGAGATTGTTGTTTGGCGCTCCTTGATTTTTCACCATTAGAATAATGGATTTGGCTCACTAAAAATAATAATATTACGTCAATTATAAACTAATAATTTTTACTTTTTTAAAATTCCATTTTATATATCTTAAAGTAATTTTTAACAATCAGATTGTGGTAAAAATATTCATACATATGTAAAAATTTGTTTGTGTAAACGTTATTATATTTACATTTTTCTATTTTTGCATATTTATGACATACTGATAAGCCGTTTTCTGTGATTAATCATAAACCACAAATTTTATGTTGCATTTAAATTGTTTATTCGTGTTTTATTGATGAAACAATATAAATATTTACATTTAATTATTAAATCGTTTAATCTAATATTAATAAATAATAATATCGCTTTTTCTATCATTACATATATAGATTTTTTCATTATTGTTGTTCATATTTCAATAATGAAATATAGCTTTTGATATTATTAACAAAAACATTTTTATTATAATTTCATTTATTTAAAAATGTTTATTATTCATTTTTACTATCATGATTATTTATTGTGTAGCAAATATATTTTTTTTCCTTTTATACATAGAAAAAATATTTATATGTGTAACTTACAGGTTGCAAATTAATTTAAAATACAAAAGATACATACACTGAATAAAAGTACGTAATTAAGAGGAGCGAGTTTTGTACAACCCACACTTTTAACTGTTTAGAACATTATTTACAATTTTCCTCTAAAAATTACAAAGTTAATAATTTTACTTATTAGGAGTAGTTAATATAATGTAACATGTTTGTCATGCTTATTTGTGTACAACAAGTATAATCTCTTTTCCTGCATAGATAGGAAAATATAACTACATAACTAATTTACAAAATTCGAAAACTGCATAAATGTACGTCATTTTGTTCATTAGAATTTTTTTTTCAATTTTATTCAAACTCTCCAGTAATCCCCATCATCATCAATTTTTTATTGATGTTCACCATTGATGATGAAAATGTAGAAGAAAATAGTTCTTCTCCACTTTTCTAGAACGGTTCGATAGAAAATGTCGGAAAACAAAGAAAGATCATAAAGATAATCGAATAGTTTTCTGTCGCAAAAAATCCATCCAAAATTTATTGTTTGAAACTTGTGAAGATACAGAAAAATACGTCCTTTTTGTACGTATATAAGTTATTTTCTGTACATTACACTGCATATGATTTTTTTTCTATCTTTGATTGAATATAAGGATCTGCATACCTTATTTATATAATATGTATGATACTGGATGAACAACGTATTATCACATAAGCATAAATTTTCATTAAATAGGCATAGCAATATGTATAGTTCCGTAATTTTGTAGGGTGAGTTTTCTATTGTTTCACTTTCATCAGTTTAACACAATTTTTTACAATTTTCTTCAAATTCTTCTGTGATTTCTGTCAATTTTCATCAATTTTATATTGAGATTCCTCATTATTGATCAAATTTGTCATCAAAATTGAGTTTTGATTTGACAATTGTAGAAATCAAAGAAAGATCATCAAATAGTTTTCTATCACAAAACATCCATCCAAAATTTATTGTTTAAAACAGAAACATGAGTTCTTTTAATTAGCTGCTTTTTGTACATTACACTGTATAAGTTATATTTTCTATGCATACTTGCCGTTGAATGAAATACATATATTATACATACTATTATATTTATAATATTTATTATATAGGATGAACAACGTATTATCACATAAACATAAATGATCACTAAAAAGGCATAGTAATACGTAAAAGTATGTAATTTTGTAGGGTGAGTTCTGTACGTTATAGCTTCACTTTCATCAGTAGGTATAACACAATTTTTCGCAATTTTCTTAAAATTCTTCTGTGATACCTGTTAATTTTCATCATTTTTTTATTGAGATCCCTCATTATTGATCAAATTTATCATCAAAATTGATTTTTGATTTGATCTGACTATTATTTAAAAATCAACGAAAATCCATGCAAAATTGATTGTTTAAAACAGAAAAATGCATCCTTCTAATTATCTCCTTTTTGTACATTACACTGCATAAGTTATTTTTTATAATGCATACTTGCCTTTGAATGAAAGGTACATACTATTTATAATATTTATGATATAGGATGAACAACGTATTATCACATAAGCATAAATTAACACTAAAAAGGCATAGAAATATGCAAAAATAAATAATTATAGGAAATTAGCTAGTGGGTGCCTAGATTAAACCTGACATTAATGATAATTAATTAACGATAATGAATAATAAATTTGCGCTAGCTCAGTATTTTTCGATATAGAATTGCATAAGGCTTATATACCACATTAACACCAATTAAATGATTTATTAGTTTATACAAAGTATAAAAAATAGCATTTAATTATTGTTTATTGCGATGCAATGCAATATTTATATTATAAGCAAAATTATATTGATTTGTACGATTTTTATGGCATTTACAAGGTTTATATACAAGTCGTGATTAGATCAGCGAGGAATCTAAAATAATATTTTTTAAACGTAACATAAATATTTATTACCAATGATCATAGTATAATAATATTAAATTTCATTTCATAATGCATAATCATATAATTTTGAATATTAAATACCGAAAATGATTTATAATACGTAACAATTTTATTCTATTGAATGAAATTTGTTTTCAGTTTCGCTTAGAATTTTTTGTTAACGTTTTTAACATTTCACAAAACATTTGAGGCTTTTCAGTGTACTCAACAGGAGGGTTTTGGAGCTGTAAACAATTAAATTTGAAAAATGGTTAAAAAGACTTTAAATGAAAGTTGCGTAACATTGTGTAACATCAAAATTTCTTCATATGTTGAGATTTATAATAAAAAGAAAATTACACACATTTAAATCGGCAATATCTACGCAGTTTATTTAAATTTTAAAAATAATTTTTTCCTTGGTGTCGATATTTAAAAATATAAGACCTTTTAAGACTATAAAATTTTATTCTTGTATAATAAAATTAGTTACAATTGCCATAATTTTATTTAAGTAATAAAAATAGTTTTGCTTTATTTATTGTACAGTAGTTCTAACTGTAAGAATTTTACTTCGCATTTAACAAATATGATTAATTTTAGTCCAAATTATTTATTAGTTCTTCGAGATTTATTTAAAATTGAAAATAGGTAATTCCTTTCTCTTAAACCAATTTTTTGAGAAAATTGTATTTTTTCAAAACGCATTTAATGTCGCTTTTTTATTTAGGAAACAATTATATTAAAACGTTTTAATCAAATTTTCGAATATAAATAATTAATCAGTTTGAAAAAGTAGAAGAATGAAAGTAAGGTTTTAAGACAAAATTATTGCAAAAATTAAAAAAAATTAAATATTAAAGAATTCTCAAAAAATGTGAAAACCTGACATTCAAAACTGTTAAAACGTTGTAAAAATGCAAAAAATAGAACATGAATTCTGACGGCTTTGCTGTTTTGTGTTTAAACGATGATATGCTTAAATAAAAATGTAATTATGCAATATATAAATAGATAAGTATAGTTTCTAAAGCGCAGTTAAAAAATTTAATTATTTTTTCATTGAGAAAAAACTATTTATTTATTGTGATGATCTATTCAATAACATTTAATTAAATAAATGTTTCGATTATAGCCTAAATGCATTTTACTAAAAAGCGAATTAAAATTGTAAAGCAATTAAATAAATTAATATAAAATATATAAAATGTTATTTTCTGGTGCAGTCGGTGATGTGGCAATAAAATTTTGCTGAACAAATAATTAAAATTTGAATATTATAGTAAAAAGGCACATTGAACCTATAAAGAAGGTCGTAAGCGTGATTTTGATACAAATCTAATGAAACGATTCGTGCCTTTACATTACATACACATGCATATAGAGAAGAAAAAACATTCTTCACATTCATTTGCAATATATAGAGGGCGACACGTACACACAAAATGCATTTCCCTGGCACAAATCGACAATTTGTTAAACCACGTAGAAAATGCACCAAAATGTATGCAACGTAACGCACGCAAAAATGTAAATTAAGTTGCCTACATGTAACAGAATCCAGAATCCATATCACAATGGTAGGAAAAAAACGCAAACGTGCAGCAACACGTAAATAAAGTTGCATACCGCTGAAAACAAGCAAAATGCATTTTGTTAATGAGCACACCGCAGTAATGTTAATTGATTTGATGTGTTGAAAAATTTTTTACATGTTAAATAAATATTTATGTATAGAGGCGTAATTTTGTTGCTGAAAATAGATTTAATGCATTCGCACTTTGAGCGTATACGTAAAGTTATTATTAAAGTGAGCGTTATTTTCGTTAACGGTGCGCGTTAATTAATGCATTATTTTTTTCCTAATTGTTTATTTCGTTTGCATGCTGAAATGCGACTTTTAAATTTAAAATAATCTAATTAAACCGTAGCGAATTAAAAAAATGCGCTTCGGTCTCTTAATATAAATTATAAAGTAAACAACATAAAGAAATTAGCAGCGCAACTTTTCTAAAATAGAATTAATTTATTTACGGATGTAGGTTAAATTAATATTTTTACTATTTTTACATTATAATATATTAAAATACTAAACAAATATCATTATAAAAACTAGTTATTGTAATATTACAATAATAAAGAGACTATGAAAAAATAATTAATTATATAAATGCTATTTGTTTAGTAATACAATAAGATATAAAGAATTTGATGAGCAGTTTTAAAAAACATTCTGCATTTTTGCTTTTAACCGCGAAAAGAAAATTGTTATTAAAATACATATTAAAATTCGTTTAATATTAAACTACCTACATATTTTTAAATAATGGTGTTCATGTTTTCCTCTTTCTTTTCAACCACAAATTCAATTTTCTTTATAAAAGGATCTCAAATTGCTTAAAAATGATAAAAAATGTATGTTCA
>JARJDW010022001.1:0-14403 GCA_030264715.1 Adinopsis sp. GC000173 | reverse complement strand
TAATTCCGTCACATGCTTTTCTGATTCTGATGTCTCATGGTGCAACAAAAAGTGTTTCAAAGTAAACAAAAGGCAAATTCGATTAATATCTATAATTAATATTAATATTTTTCAATTTGGATTGATTAACAAAATAGTTGTGCGCAAAATAATGTTTTTATTGCCACCAAATAAAAAAATCGTTTTGTTAGTGTCAGCTTAAAGTGAGCAATCTCATTCATTCCATCACTTTCTCTGATTTAATTCTGTGGAAACAAAAAAAAATCTCACATTAATAAATCGGTTACAACCCACCGATATTCGCATAGTTCTCCACTAGATCAATTTACATCGGACGTTAAATTAGTCGTGCGTCAAACAACGTTTTACAACTTATTACCAAATAATCCGCAAAATAAAAATGTAATATCAATACTGGTTTAGAGTAACAAAACTTACATTTTCTTTCTAATCTATTTTATTTATCGTATATAGATACACCGATATTATCATATATTATCATCCACTCGGTTTCTATATGCATCAACTGGTAAACTAGCCGTGCGCCAAGGAATACTCCACAGCTAATCGCTAAATAATCCGACAACATCAAATAAAGAATTTAACATCATTATCCACCACCCGGGCAAAACTCATTCCGTCACACTTTTTCTGATTTATTTTTGTGTGACTGGTTGTATCACAATGCAATAGGACGGCGTTCGAAAGTGGATAGTAAAAGTCACCTTTCCGACAATAACAATTTAATTTCGAAGAAAATCAAATTTCTTACTGAGATAATGCGATTTAGACAAATGCGACGACGCTTTAAAGTGTTTCCCAATGTTTTTCGTTTTGCTTTGTTGATCAAACATTTCGGTACTCACTCAAAAAATAGTTTAAAAATTTCTATACTAGATATTCAGTAGTAAGATAAGATGACTTTGGACTTAAATTATGTGGTAAATTGTTAATGAAATTATTTATAATGCTATCGTCTAAAACCATTTGAGTAAGGATTGTGTCTTTTATATCCTGATCTTCTTTGATGATCATTTCACTTTTGAATGGGTGATACAAGCCTGCTTATTTTTATGCAAAGTTTTTGACCAAAGTATTACCGCATCACTCTGTGGCACTATTCGATGAAAGTATCTTAAAGACGATTGAGATGTTTTTCTAGATCCGGAATTTAGACATCCGTTTGATGTCTATTTTACGTATGAATCAAGGTGCGACAAGGTGGTTCTAGTAGTCCGCAATGCAGTGAAGTTCACTTTTTCCACTTATTTTGAAAAAAATTGCTTTAGATTATTGTAATGAAAAAGTACTTGACATGGTCACAACTTTTTTAGAGTATATAGGCAATATCAAGTGTATGTTCTACAATGATATCAAAGATGGTTTACCAAGGGCGGTCAACATGTATTATTTCATTTATTGTCTTACATTACCTGTCCTACAAAAGCAATATTACTATAGTTAAATATTTTGACACGCAATAATTAAAACATTTATATTTGCGTGCTTTCTTTGATTTTGTTGTAGAATTTTAACCCTTTTATTACATTATTTAGCAAATGCAACAACATTGTATATAATCCAACTTGTCACTAATAACAAAAACCAGACAAAAAACAACCACCGGCAAGCTTTTTGTATAATTATATGTGTATAACAAAACATGCGTTTCTCCATCAGTGCCACCGAACAACATTTTGCAGATTTCATGCTCTGCGATGCATCCAAAATAAAAATTCCTGAAAAAAACAACGCATGAAAAAAATATAAATTCCTAACTAGCGCAAAGTTTATCAACAAAATGCGACGGCAGCAACAAAAACCACAACAACACCGCAGCAACAAAAAAGCGATGCTCTCAAAAGTGCTTTTAATTTGCGCGAATTGTTATCGAGGGAACTGTCAAATCTTATAGGCGAGCCGGGAATAGTCAACTGATGATAACACGACACATGTATGTGTATGAATATAAAAGTTTATTATATTTTATTACGCACGGTCGTAAATTATACAAGATGCAAAGTTAATTAAAATTCAATTAACGTTGATCGAAACTCTTTATTTTGCAAATTTAATCTTTCGCATGTTTGCGTATATGTGGTGGTATAGAAAAAATGCGATGCGATATTAATTTTTTCTTCTTGTTGATGCGAAGTGTAATTATAAAAATGTATTTTTTATGAATATTTTTTAATGATCGGGCTTAATCACTGCTAAGGCTGCAGAAAATTGATGGGAAAATTTATGTGAAAATTCGTTAAAAATAATTTTAAAAAATTGATAAGTAATTATAAGTTAATTTAATGACAACAAAATTATGTTAAATAATAATTAATGCATAGAAAAATTACTGTATGCATTGGTTTTATTTTAAGTAACATGAGAAAAACGTAGTAACTAGGATCTGACAAAACAAGAATAGAAAAAAAAATTTTAAAGCAAAGAGAATCTGACTTTATAAAAAAATGGCAAAATTTAGTTATAATAAAAGTAATGTAAAATGATACTTAAAAGCTTTTATGCCAAAAAAAACTTAAAAACAAAAACAAAATTGGTGAATCAAGGTTTACTAAAATTAGAAAACTTAGCAAAAATACAAGTAGCTTTAAAAATCGCAAAAACATACGAATACCAATTGAAAAACATAGAGCTTTTAAGTTAAATCGTTTTTTTTTCAATTATGTTTATTCCAAAGTAATAAAATTGTATTAAAAATCCATTTAAAATGACAAATCAAAATCTTTTACACCACTCTTACGACAATTTTATAAGATTTTTAGTATTTCAATCAATAAAGTCGCTATATTTAAAATTGTAATCTGAAATTAAACGACTTTAATGATTACTGAAAAATATATAAAAGTCAATGAGCTTAATAACATAAATAATAAGTAACTAAAACGTATAAAATTCTCGAAGAATTATATATTTTTATCGTTTAAACACTTACTTATTTCGAAATAAAATAAAAGTGTCTTCTTCGCGAAACGTATTTTTAGAAAACAATTAAATTATTAGATGTAAGCTCGCAAGCAATTTTATTGCCATCTTTATAGTTCAAAAGGTTAAAATAAAAAGTTATATAACTTGTTGCTTCTTGCTTTCGCAAAATTTTATGGCTAGTGTGTTTTAATTACATCTTGCCGCTCTTTTTGTCTTCTTCCTACATGAGCAAGGTGAAAAAAAGCTATTGAATAATTTTAAAACCTGCTTATATACATCCATTTTACTTTTGTATAGTTCACTTGAAAGTAGAGAAATAATACGTTTATATTATTAAGATTGTGCTTGTGAAAAATAAATGGCTTCCATTGTTTCGCAAATTATTATTTTGTATGTAAATATTCTGTAAACACTTTGCTGGCAAAAAAGCTAGTTTAGTTAATTGTACCAAGATTAAAACCTGCTTCTTTCATTCACGCTTCAATTTTTAGATATCGTCCCAACGGAGAAGGAACACAATCGAAAAACTAATCAGATCCTTTAGATGCATTGCATAAATTGTCTAAATTCAAATCAGAGATACTCGATTTCAAAATGTAAAACAACCCGGTCGTTCAAACTAGAAAAGTATATGTACTGAGCACCCCCTGCACGTATCACTTACAACGAGTGTGTGTATTTTACGTGGATTTCATCATAATTGTACTAGTTGGCAAATTAGGTAACACACATTTTATTGCAACATTACTAAATTCACTTCTAAGTCTGAGAGATGACATAGAGCAAAGTAGTAGGTCGTAGGGATAGTTAAAGAGTAGCTCAATAAACTTTGGGCACTTCAAAGCTGTCTTAAGATCAAGCGGGTGCATCCCTAACTCATCATACTCCCGAACCCAAGACATTTTCTAACCACTCCCAAGACAGATATCCTCCAACTGACATCATACTCGGTCTCTTAACCTAACCTAATCCTCGGAAGACATCATAGTCAGTACTCAGTTTAAGAGCCTGATACCACAATATATTTTTCGGTATTCGATACCTTTGCTAGATTTTATGTTGCACAAAATTATAATTCAAAGAATTCTATTATCTGAGTGCTCCATGTTAAGTATATTCCAAATAATATTTTCACCTTAACGTAACATTAAAAAATTAGTCAAGTTCAAGCACATCTCTAGCTACTACTGTTAGTAGAACTGCTTTACTCCATGCTTGACTCGCTCATTATGTTTCCAGCCTAAGGGACCACGCAGAAATCGGCCACCCTGTGCCTCAAAACGCTATACATACTAGACATACTAGCCAAACTAGTTAATCCCAAATCAGAGATACTCGATGTCAAAATGTAAAACAACCCCATCGTCCAACTAAAATAATATCAGTACATACCCCTTACAATACGTGTGTGTGTGTATTTTATGTGGCTTTCATCATACTTGCACTAATCGGCGCAATGATGTAATACACATTTAATTGCAACATTACCGTTTCGTGTGCTTGCTTACAGCATCGCAGCCAGAATGATAACACCGCGCGCGCTTGCCATTATTATAATTTAAATACATATTGCAACTTTTGTTTACAATGAATGATGAGATGGATAAATTCATAGAGGAATGTGTATACGTATATATGCTACGTGATTTATGATTATAAAGAATTGTGCTGTGTGAAAAGACGTTTAAATTGCACAAGACGCTACCATTTTTCACTGTTTCTACTCGAATCCTGTTAGATCAAACGAATTAAATGCAATTATTTCAAATCCTAACTATTTCCTCAATTTTTATTTTTATATGCAATGAAAAAATTTAATCTATTATAAGTAGTTTTAAAAAATTTCGTTGGTTTTTAAATCCAAAATTTAAAATCTGTTAGAAATAAATTAAAAATATAGATTCAAAAAATACATAAATATAAAAGAACGATTCTAAATGATTTTGTAACCAGATTAATAATATAAATATAAATATATGTAGGTATTGCAAAATATCCTCAATTAATGTTTTAATATACCTATAATTAAAAACAACATTAATTATATATTATTGTAATAAATTTCCATGTTTATAAGATTAAAAATCGGTTCAAAATCTGTAAAATTTGGATATACCTATTAAAAAATATTTGTAAATCGCCCTTACAAATAACATATCAAAAAAATATATTGTATAGACTTTAAACAATTTTCCATTGCCATATAAGTAAAATATGTATAAAAAACGGACAATTTTCTATATTTTTACTTTTCAAATTATTAATAAGAATTTAGCATCAAAACTTTCAATATATCTAATATTTTTTACATAAATAAATGATCAAATTTCATAAGCGAGCTGAGAGAATGAGTAGACGCACAGTGTTAAGCCGGTAATAAGTTTAATAATTAACATGCTCCTTAATAAGTCTCCAAAGTTGCTCCTCGCATGGCATGAGTTTTTAAAACCCACGTACCTAACTACAAAACTTTCCTACTTTTAAAGTAATTTTCTTGTTTGTACATTTAACTTATCATATCGTACTGTTATTTCTCTTTTGTTCCAGTTAGTGTCTCTACTTGATACACAAAATGATACTACTCCTATTATTTATTCAATAAAATGACTTGCACAAATGATAATTTAAACATTTTAAGCGTTAACCGTATTATCTATAAAAAATATTGCTCATATTTTGTTAAATTAACTATATTGCACCAATTTCGTATAATTTAATTGTTAATTTCTCTAACTTAAAATATATTTTAGACAAAACTTCACAAATTCGCCAGTTTTTTAAATAAGTATTAAAAGTATACCTGTATAGTAACAATTTCAAAATACATATTTTATTACTTACTTGGTTATATTAGAAAACTTTATACAAGTGATATTCTTAACAAAGTATTAATTACCTAAAATTTGAGGACACAATTCTTAGTTTATAGAAATGTTATAAAATCCACTAATAAAACATTGAATACACGCGCTTCACTTCGATAGATTATACGCTAATTCACGATGGAAATTTGAACGCACCAATTGTTTACAGAACATTTTGCGGAAAAAAATCAATGCCGCGTTAATGTTTTGCCATGAAACCGAATTCGAAATATTTTAGTGCTGTTTGCACACGCCGCCGCATGATTCAAATCGCATTCTATAGAATGAAATTCGTCACACACTTCGATTAAAACATTTTGAACAAATTACTGAACGATGTTATATACAATATATGTGTATACAAAAAGCGTGCACGTGTTGCAATCTATATACACAAACTGTAAACTATTTTCATGCGGCAGCAACATTAAATATTTACAACAGCACTAACACACTCATGCACAAATATTTTGACCTGGATTTGCGCGCGTTTAAATTTCCAACAAAACGTCGCTTTTTTAAGAATTATTGGATCAAGTTTTGTTGTGGTATTATGTGATGCATTTCCATATTCGAGACCCACATTCGTTACGTGACGGTCAAGGATAAAACAACACGCACCACGTTTCGTTCATTGAGTAAGTCACCTACGCATTTTACGTCAAGTTGGCGATGGAGCTACTTAAGTAGGTTTACACGCTTGAATAGATTAACGTTTACAATCAATAAAATGTTTCTTTACACAAATCTCACATTTTTTTTAAATATAATTTACTTGGTAAAATGTTAAATTCTTTAATTGATGAAAGTTTGAAATGCAAATTTTCTTTTTAGTATAATTTTATGGATTTTCTAAATTTAAAAGATTATTTTGCTGAAAATGGTTGCACAAATGATTTTCTAACCAATATCAGTAATGTTTTATAGATTACAATTTTTAGAAATTGCTTAAAATGTGTGTAATGTTTACGTCCTATACTTAACATACTTAGTTGTAAAGCAAATTATCTTAAACACGAATAAAATTAGCGAAACATTGACAAAGCAATTCTCATAAATAAGATGAATATTTAATTAAAGTTTTACATATTTATTTTAAGAACTGTCTGTTATTTAGAATCAGTTTAAACGACTAAATATCAAATTATTTTGATCAAAGCTTTACTTTTTTATAACCTCGCGATTATCCGTATTAATGGTGGTTTAAAGATATTTAAAAAACAACAACTATCTAATTATTATGTACCTACATAATATTGCTCATTTCATAGTTGCGTTTCCGTTCCAGTAAGCAAGAATTGCAAACGTTTTTAATAATCCGAACAGCATTTGGAGCAATTTTAAGCAGTTTTGCAGTAAGTTTGTAAATCGCTATTCAATTTCATCTCTCTTAAAAAGTTAGTCCCATTTCCTTCTACTTCTTCTTCTTTTTAAAAACAAGCGATAAGAAACAATGTTACACAAAGTTTATTTTTATATTTCTGCAGATACAACTTTTACTTTTTTCTCTCAAGCACGAAGTTTGGAATTTTAAATTGCTTCGTTACAGTTTGAAGACATTTAATATCAATTTGCTCTATTATCGTCGCTCCTAGAAATCAGTGTTCGTGTTGTATAGTCGCAGTGAAACAAACTGGTTTATTGCATCTTATTAATGATTTTATTTCGCAAGCGTTAATCGTTGTAATCGTGTTAATATTCTGGTAAACCAACCCAAATGTTTATCATTCCAAAATCAAACTAACATAAAACTTAGATTTCTAATTATTATTTTTGAGATGGTAAAAAGTGTATTTTAGCAATTACTACAACGTTTTGTAATATCCAGAGGTGATAAATTTGTATGCATGTAACCATTCGTGGTTTTGGGAGGTGGCGAGTAGGAAAATCGCAAACAAATTTAGGCTGCGAATATAAAATCTCCAGAAGCGTTAAAATTCAGACTATTTTCATAACTTTTTCTTTAAATATAGGTACGTAATAGTTGGAGTAATAAGAAAAAACAGCAAAAATGCAGTAGAATCTATAGTATGCTTCTAAACATTACATTTGTTCTTTTAGTTTTTGTATTCAACACACTTCTTATCAAAAATCATTAAATTTTTGTCTTTTCTAATCATTTTGGGAGGTACGATAGTCGAAAAAAACTCATAATTGTAGAATGCAAGGCCTCTAAACCAATAACGTATTAAACCTTTTTCTGCTGCTTTTGACCTTGACTTTGAAAGTAAGATCAAAATTAGGCTTCACGATCGATACTTATTACATTATCCAACCCTGTAGGATAGTCTAGTACGATTTTGCATTTTTGTTCAATTTTGCCATTTAACTATGAATGCAGCATATTTCACTCTCCCATCGACTACACCTAATTTGATCCGCACCAAATTTCAATGCGACACGAATCAGTATTCTCTAAGCAACGTATCATCTTCGAGGGTCTAATTGGAATTTCATGTTCGAGTGGGCTTATTGAAAATTGACGACGACGTCGACGACGATGACAACGTTGCTCTCTCTAACTGTTTATAAAATATCGACGATTTATTTTAAACGCCTCTGACCGCCACGGACGCATTTAAAGCCACTGAAATGTGACTGAAAACCGCAGCAGTCAGTGTTTTATATTAATTTATGCCACATATTTGATGTGAAACGTGCGGCTAGAGAGAAGAGAAAAAATAATCACTTTATTTTATTGTCTTTGGCATTCCATTTCGTCGACCTGTCAATATAGTAAAAGTTGCGCATGAATTATTAAGTAAACATCAATGCTAAAGTCATCTCGATGCAATTTCAGGTATGTTGGGCTATTTTTAATATACAGGATGGAACAAACAATTATCTAATGTTACAGTTATCCAATTTTTTTTAAAGAAACAAAAATCTTTAGATAAGAGAACATCAACAACTAAATAGTATACTAAATATATCGCTTTTCCACAACACAACTTAATGCGATTAAAAAATGCATAATTTCGCACACCACCTTTCTGTTAAACTATTTTTGATACACAGCCTGACCCAAAATACAACAACCTCCTGGAAATTATTCGTAACATCTGTCATTTTTGCCCACAATGTTTTGTATTTGTTGATACACAAATCGTCAAACAAGTAAAAAACTTTAGCTCTATTAAGTAAACATCAACACATACAAATCATTTGAATAGAATTTCAAACATGTTCAACTATCTTTAATAAACAAGGTGACCTAATAAATCTCTATTTAAAAATTATCCATAGCATTTGTTTTTGTCACATATGTAATATTTGCAATGTGAAAAAAAAATGGTTTCGCTAACACACAAATCATTTCAGTAAAATAATTTTGCTTCAAAACAGTCAACGATTTATCCATAGCATTTGTTATCAATTTTTGCCACCTATTTAATGTTTGTATTTTAAAATAAGATTGACTAAACATTGACTAAAAAACGTTTTGTTTCCCTATATTGTTTATAAGTATTCTGTGTTTGCAAACGATATATTTGTAATAATGAAATGCATAAAATTGCCTTTTTAACAAGTAAGTGCAAAAATAATATACCTGCCCATAAAACAATAACAATATTTGCTATATAGTTTTATTTTATTATACAAAACATTAAAATTGTAATTAAATACATTAAATTTGTGAAAATTCATTTATTTATTTATTTATTTGTATATGAAAGATGACCAATGTGGTAAATATTTACAAAATATGCAAAAATATTATTATAATCTAGTAATATTGAAATTAGGATTTATTCTGGCCCAAATATAAAATAAATATAAACATATCGATTAAAAAGCACAATTATAATTTGCAGTAATATTAAATTTCATTATCTACCAGAACAAACAAAAACAAAACTATTTTTCATTAAACAACAAATTTATACAGAGTGAATTGTAATATTCCTACTAAACCAAAATGGTAACTAGAGGGAATCAAAATAAACGTATTCTTCAGGTAAGGTTCTAATAATAAGACAATTACAATCGATAAAGTTCTTAAATTAATTTTCACTAATTTTTACACTTTTTCACAGATTTTGGTACGTATTTCATCAAAATGTGCCAAACATATGCATTTTAGCTCGTGAGTAATTTTAAGATCTCATTTTGGCCCGTAATATCCAAAAAGTGTCCATTTCTGATTTTACATAATTGCAAAACAATCGCTCAGATTAAAAAAATTGAGTGACAGAAAAATGTCCAAGCAAACATTGCAGTTGCAACTGTTTTATTATAAGATTTTGATCAAAACTTTATTGATACTTAGAATTCCCTCTGTATATACAAAAAAAACAATTTTACATAAAATTTCCTTATTAATTAAGTTATTACACAATCAGACTAACCAACCAACAATCACGTATTTAAATGATCTCAACTAAAAACAAACCCTGCTATACAGAGTAGAATTGACTTTCAATGTGATTGAATACGTAGGCGCTATCTTGATGCAATCGTAAGTAGATCTAATTTCCATATTAGTTATGCATATTTCATACACACACCAACATGCCGGCAATCGGTGTGTAAATTATAACAGACAAGCAAGAAAAAAAAACGTGTAGATTTTACGCAATCCACACACCGACAATGAAGTAAAACGTAAACGAAAAATGCGCGTCGAGAGGTTGCGCTTCTTAATACTTACTACTTATGTATATATATAAGAAAAAAATATGTATCAAGCCATTCTTTATTCTATTATACTATTATTATTAAGCGCTAATTACCGGTAAAGTAATTAAGATTTTTTTTCATAATTTATTGTACGTTTCACTTTTTTAATTGTATGAGAACCGAACGCAGAATTTTCTTACGATGTGTGTGAGTTTCTTACACACATCAACAAATGCGTTTTGCTATACATACAATATATTGACGTAACATTCGACTGCTTTACGCCGGATTCATTTGCGGTTAATAAAAAATGTGTAGGTAGGTAATAGCGTATTAAAATTATGTTATGTTTTTTTTTTCGTTTTGAGGACGAACTGACCGCAATTTTAACAAGAATTAGACTGAAAATTGTTGTTTTTTTTTAATAAATTAGTTGTGGCTTTTAAACGGCATTAAAATTCACCAACATGAAACGATATTTCATTAATGGTAAAATAATAAAATGTAATTCATTTTAAAATATGTATATTATTTATTCTATTTTGTTTAATTTAAAATCATTTTCAATGATGGCAAATAAATGGAATATCAGTACATGTTTGTATGTACTTTTGAATAGAATTATGCATGGAACTAAATATATGTTCCCAAATTTTTGATTGCAATCCCCATTTATGCAATATCAAACTGAAAACATATCTGCACTTTTTATTCTACTCCCAGTTATTAGAACTTTACTTTCTCCCAATGCCAATTATCGGGTAGCATAGGTACATAAGATCGGTTAAGATCTCAACATTATGATGGTGTTCTGCCAGGATTTCATACATCCCATTCCATAATAAGAACATTTTTATAGCTTTTTTCCTATTTCTAACGATTAGAATTTCATTTCATGCCATTACCAACTATTAGGTATTATGAATACCTGCATAAAACCCTCTGAGATCCCAAAATTATGATCTGCCAGGATTTCATACATGCCACCTCATAAAAAAAACAGTTTTATACTTCTTATTCCGCTTCTAATGATTAGAATTTCACTTCCTGCCAATACCAATTATTTGGTGCCATAAATACATGCATGAATCCCTTTAGGATCTCAAAATATTTCATATTTAACAGGACAGATATCACAAGTTAGTATTTGTTCCTAAACATTCATGTGATTTCCAAACACCCTCATTTAATCCAAGTAGGTCCTTTAAAATTAGCTACAATTTGCACATCTTTACTTTTAAATTTAATGTGTAGCCAAAGTTAAAGCCAGTAACTTATTGTATTTAGTTTAATATTTGTAATAAAACTTTTAATTTAGCTATACAACTTTTACCAAACATAGAAATCTCTTTATGTAAACAGGCGTAAAAATTATAATCCAACCGAATGGTATCAAATGATTAAACGCTATTTAATAAATAGTGCATGTTGTTAATTTCTATAATTAACGTGTAGGCTGCGCGTATGCAAATGATTAATATAATATTAAAAATCGATTAATTAGCGCGCATTTTCCGCGCCTGTCTTGTCGAATGGATAATTCAATAAGCAATTTATCAACGATATAATTAAGTGTCAGCGTTTTGGGCCTCGCATTATGTAAATGATTTTTAATGAAGTAAAGACGGACACACACAATGCCATAATTGGGGTGGTAAGAGTACGGCGCTAACTCTCTTTGCCTGCCTACCCGCCAACTTACGTGCGCTCTTAATTATTATGCGACTGAGGATGTACACCTTCATCAAATTTAATTAAAAGTATCCTTTGCGTAGTAATAAATGAAAAGGGAGCGAATTTTATACAAAAATATTAGGTTTAAAACGTGGCGTCCAGCATTTAAACATGTTGCCCACTAGAATAAACAACTTACTTTAAATTCGTATTTTGTTATGCTTTTATTATAAAGATGTGGTTAAAATTATTAATAACAAATTTAATGTAAGTACAAGGGTGCTCTGAAAGGTTTCACCCCAGAGCTTTTTGAACAAATTTAATTCTTTTTACAATTTTTTTATGGTTTTCCGTTGATTATTGTCATTTTTTCCCTTTTTTTGCAACTTTTTTGTGTCATTTGCTGTCCTCTTGCCACTTTTTGCTGCTTTTGCAACCTATTTTGCGTTTTTCGCTGAGTTTAGTTATTTTTTCGTAGTTTTTCCTATTTTTAAGTTTTTTTTTTGCTGTTTTTTTGTCACTTCTTACTATTTTTCACTTTTTTACAAAAAAAGTGGCAAGAACCATAAAAACCATAAAAAGTTCGAGTAAAAGAACCATAAAAAAGTTGTAAAGAACATCGAAAAGTGGAGGAAACTTTTTAGGCCGGCCTCGTAGATATTATCCACGTATCCGAACATTTTTTGAACATTTAATGATTTAGCAACCCCAAAAAGAACCATCTGATTCCTTTTTGTTAGAACACCCTGTATAAACTAAAAGTGCTAATAATAATAATAGGTATAGACAGGCATACGTTTTATTCCTAATATATTTTCCAAATGAATTAACTGTTCGTTTCATCAAGCGGGAATTAACTTGTCTCAAAGATTTTTTTTCTCTTAACGCGCAAAGGATATAAAAATATGCATTGCAACACCCACTACGACTACAACAATTACCATATATTTTTTCCGATGTTATTTGCTTTTAATTAATTGTAAATAAGTTTAAATATAAATAATTTTAATGAGATAAGAAAGTTTGCGTCCCAAGAAAACTTTTAAATCAACAACGTGAATGAGATGGAAACTGCAACAGATTAGAGATAGTTGCTGCGTGTTTTATTTGCTCGTTTAAAGCTATTACTAGAGATGAGTATTAATTCGCTTAACATAATAACAAAATTTAAATCATCGTTAATCAGCAGTACGTCATACTTTTAAATAATACTATACACTTGCACGACAAGACACGCCATATTTCTATGCTAATTTTACAAACCATCAGCCAACTCATTTAGTATATTTTAGTAGATGCGCTTAATTACCATCAAAATAAACGCCTAAATTGCAGCCATTCATCATTAGAATAAAACACCACACAGACATTTCCTCTTCCTTGCAATAATCGATTTAAGTAGTCAAACAAAACTCAAAATATTAATTTATACCATCATGCATTCGTACTTTCTAGCATTTACAAAAATCGCCTTTCCTTTGAATTAGAAATGCAAAATTCCGTACATATATCTACGATTATGCATGAGCAAAACGAACAAGCACTTGATGTAGATCATATATGTACTTCGAATGAATATTTTGTAGGTTAGTACAGCAGCAGCAACGATGTGCGGTTAGTAGAATATACGCTCGGATTATATGGACGTAAAAATAGCAAACACATATTTTTCAAACACGAAACGTCACCTATTTGCTTTTTTGCACGTTCTTCAAATTTTGCATGTTGTTGGTGATGTGCATGCATCGCAAAATGTTTGCTAAAAATGCTTTGACTGAATTTCGTTGGAAAGCGCTCAATGTCTGAAAGCGTTTTTGGAAGTGAAACAAAAATTATAAAATGCGCATTGACAGCAAATAATAGGATAAATAAATGTAAAGTTTTATCATTTTAAGACGATTTTCTAAAAAGTGTATTGATCAATATTTAAATGATAATCACGATAATCCGAAACATTGAATACTGTAAATTTTATAGGTTTATGTATACCAACAAAAGTAATTTTCATTATTTGATAGAAAATTCTACATAAAGTCATCTAGTAAATAGTAAAGACGGACTTTTATAATGAAGGTTCTTCTTCGCAGAGCGGTCGTCACATGTAAACTAAACTCGCAGTTGAAGTAGCTGCGTCCCATTCTAAGTGTGCAGCCTCTTAAAGACGTGCGCTCTTGCTAGCAATTTTTTCTATTCCCTTTGAATGTGTCAGTGATATATGAATTCAACGTAAACATACCCCACTTAAGTAACATGCTGAATGAATTTATCAGCTTGTAGGAAGATGTAGCCGCGCCGTAAAAAA
>JARJDW010021999.1:0-14274 GCA_030264715.1 Adinopsis sp. GC000173 | reverse complement strand
CGAGCTGCATAATACATGGCACGAGAATCACCGCCATCTAATGTACGCGGATATAAAACACCAGTCAATGATTCGACTGCGTATTTATCAAATAATCCTTCAGCTCCAATAAATGCACCGGGTGTTCGTTCTGTTTGATACTCGTCTAAAAAACTTCTTATTGCTGCAAGGTCAGCTTCGCGTATTTGAGTAGATGACGTAGCGCGATAATATGCTATATCATGAATTTGTGCTATAGCATCTGTATAATTTACTGGATCACCATTAATAATAGAATTACCAGGTCCTAAATAATTATAACCAGGAACTGTATAACCTTTATGACCAACAACTTTCTTTGTTTTCTTTGTATGCGTTTCTCGATGTTTAATAGAATTGAAACGTTGCCGAAAATGTAACTCTAGATCACTTTGAGGCACTGCACGGGCCGCGGTACTCATATAGACTAAAAGTATCTATTTACATTTTCTCCACTTTACTATATGTGTACTCGTTAATTAAAATTTAGTAAAATTTACTTAATCTTCTCCAACCGGCAACAACGTCACGGCATATAACGTTAGGCATATGCCATGGCGCTTCGCGCCGGCTGCCACACACACACACAACTTCCATTTTATCAAAATATTAACACATGTCTAGAATTGGCAGTGAAAATAAATATTTTAGTTGTCTAAAAATTAGATCATCCCAGACACATACTATCTCACCATTTCCGTTGTGTTTATATTTTACACAAACAAAATATTAAAAGCATGATTTAATCACACGCATTTAGTACAATCATTGAGTAAGAAATTTAACAAGAGGCGAAACGCTTATGGCAGAGTGTGCGACCTATTGCTGTCTTGTTCTAGTTTCTCGCGTTACTCGTGTCTAACACATACTTGTTAAGGAAATAAAATTCTATGATTTAAAGCGACCTCACATATTTATTTTTTAACTAATAGTTCGTGCGTAATCGAGTTTTAGTTGAGATAAGCATAAAATCGGTATATCTGGAATATATCTGCCTATATAATATAATTTGTACCTTCATTTCATATTTTAACGGCGACGATAAAAAATATATTAACATTATTTCTCGTTTGATTGTTTTTTCAATTTTTTAAAATTTGTTTTAAACTTCTAAAAGTTTAATTGCTGAGATAAAAAAAATATTTCAAAACTTGCGTAAATATGTTATAATTTTCTTTCTTTTTTATTGAATTACAAATTTTACATTTTTTAACAATAATAAAATCGATGTTAGTAATTTTACAGCATCTCACCGCTAAAACAAAATGTATGCATTTATATATAAACTTAATAAAACTGTGACAACTCCATCACAAAGATAAAAGATGGAAATTGAATAACATTGCATTTCAAAGTTTTTCAATGGTATTAACTTATTTGTAATTTATTGTAGCGTATGTACTTACCTAAATTATTTTTTTAATATTTTTTTTTATTTTTGAGGGCAGGGTAAAAATCAAACAAGTAATTGCATCTAAATAAAACAAAATTTGTCATATAATATATAATTATAATAATTATTATATTAATGAGTTACTTTTGTCATTTTTTTTTTATTTTTGGCACTTTTTAATAGTTCACATTCCCACCTAATGTTTCGGAACAATTTTATTTTCACCAAAACATCAATTATATGTAGAATGTGGGATTCATATTCGCCCGCTATAAGCTTCTGCCACTCAACATTATCTTTTATAAAGTTTAAAAATTCGCTAGAAATAGAGCTGCTTATACCATAACTTAATTTAAAATTATTATATAACTCATTAAATTTTATTATTAGACTACTTATAATACTTGCTACCACTGCAGTGGGTCTTTTTAATGCAATAGCATTCACAGAATAGTTTTTATTAAAAATAAATTGTTCAGCAGCACTCAGAGAAATATCTTCTCCCACAGTTAGTTTTGCAGTACAAACCTCACAATCAAATTTTATAATCACAGCAAACACTATGTAGCCCGCCACATACACATTAGTGCAAACTTCTAAAGTTGTTTCACTTTCTGCTTCCGTGGTGTTGCTGGCTTCTGCATTTGTATTTGGTTCCAATATTTCATCTTCTTCAGGATTTTCAAAATTTTTGCCATCTCCTGATTCTGCACTTTTCACTGGTGGTTCTTGAACGTCCAGTATTTCAGTGTCCACTAGTTCGCAATTTCCTGATTCGGACTCAATTGGCAGTCGAATATTTATGTTTTGCTGCATTGCAATGCGGAGTTCTTTTACACTTGGTGTAGGGTTGTAGCCCCCCCGATTCCTCACTACTGAAAAAAAATTCTCAAGTCCATCCTGGTTTATAAAACTCGTAATTAAATATTTTATATTTAATTCTTTGAGTTCGTTCCAGAGGCGACAAATTGAGCGAATTGTCCACTCAAACCCTTCTAAACAATATATATTTTGACGTTTTTTTGTTCCTTCAAAAACTTTTATGTTTTTGAAGTACTCCAAACTATGGTTCAAATTGTTAATAAAATTGTTGTCAAAGATTGAAAGCGGCCGTCGGTCCGGGTTGGAATCATTCAAATGCTTGCTCGGCCGTGTCAAGAGCCGTTTTCGATTTTATTTCATTTGTAGCTACAACCGTTCGAATAGTAGCCGCTACTGAATGCGAAAATATTTGTACGGCATATTTTACTCGCATTTTTTCAAAGGTTGTTGGGTATACAATATGTGCATTGGCGATTTTTAACAATGCTCTGGTCGTAAGACTTTTTTGGTCGATTTTACAGGTTCCAATAATATCGGACCAAGCAACCACCTTTCCATTGACTTCAAATCTCAATTTCTCATTCATAAAGTTGTTTCGTAAACTTTTTATGAGATGAGGCGTATCGAAACAAGTAAATACTTTATTATTATCAATTTCGAGGACTGGCGAATCCTTGGTTGCACCCAATCATCCGATAGCTCTTCTATTGTTCGACCCTTGATCACATACTATCATCTTTGGTTTAAAGGTAATCTTTATTAGCCTTTTTATTATATGTGTTATCAAGACTTGTAGTACCTCCTACTTTACAGGACCGCAAGATGCATAATATGCAAACGGAGTCTTCCAATTGTGTAACAATCCCATTATATAAAACACAAGTCCCGTGTTGGCGATGTTTGGTTTCCTTTCCAAGGTGCCAAAGTCTGCAAAGCCTTCTATAACATCTTGCGTTTTATTGTAATCAAGATGCCTTTTGAGAGCTATTTCGTCAAATAATACCACACAATATTTTTCGTTGTCGGTCATTGTTTGAACTTTGTGCTCTAATTTCTTTATTAGCTCAGACTCAGTTCCTGGCTTCAATTGAGTTATTACAAGCCAATTTTGAATTTGCCGAATTGAAGGTAGTTGGAATTTTAATTTATTTAACATAAATTTATAAGTCCCTGGAGAGTTATAATAGAATGATAGAGCAAGTTGCTTTTCATCTGCACTAAACTTTGTATGCTTTTTATGAAAAGCTTGCATATTAATAAAAACACAAATTATAAATCTAAGGAACGATACACAATAAATGATTCAAAAGGTTTGAATAATTTTTTGGACATTGAAACTAAATACATACGAATTAAAAAAAAGTGGAATACCAATTAATGATTCGCAAACAAAATATCTTTCAATTTGTTCTTACGATACGTCTCCCCCAAAAATATTTTACTTAATTGCTTTTTAATGTGTCTGATAACAAAATTCTAAGAGCAATTAGATTTCTTATAAATGAAAGATTATAAACATTTACAAAATAGTTATTTTATTACCATTCATTACTACATTACCTTTCTTGCTTTTCTTCGATTTTGCTAATTCGCATCTTGATATAACAATAACACAAATGAATTTATCGACATTGTACTAGCTTTTGATGCTTTCAAACTATTGTACCTTTTTCATTTAATTGTTTAAATCGTTCTTGGAATTCTTTAATAAAATATTTGCAATATTTACTATTAGTGCAGCTGATCTTTTTAATGCATTTATAATATCTAACAAAAGTTTCATTTCAAAATGTTTTTATAAATAGTATGTTAGTTAATCTTTGTAATTTACGTAATATAACGAGTACAAATATATAATATATACATATATATAGCTAATTAATCTGACAACACAGACATATAAAGTCTGTAAAAGTAAGCATCTAGAGATATTAAATTTTTTCGAACATAAGTTGGTTTATTTCATTTTTTTAATTTTACTACATAAATTATTGATTTATATCAATATTATTAAATTTTACATTAAAAGTAAAGAAAATATTAGTTACAAAACGTAACTATTAATATAGAGTATAGGCAAATGATTCTGCTTTCGTTTTGCGATACCAATATACTTCGTCTTATTAATTGTGGTTTCAGTCACAAAATATATAAAATATAATACTTTTGATAATATGTAGGTATTTCTATCTATTTGTGAAAAATGACGTTTCTTGAATCTTGGCGGTTCAGTTTCCTAGAAGAGCTCAAAATTGGAAAACCTTTACATGCAGGTATTCCGCAAATAAATGTGAAAGAAGATTTAAGCCGCTCAACTTTTATTAATTAGAATTTTTGTACGAGAAGTATAATTTTCTATCATGTTTTTCGAGTTTACTGTAATTGTGTTTCTTACATACACATAGAATAAATTGGTTTAAAACTTAGCCTTCTTAGAATCACCTGTGTTCGAAACGTGTTACACAATTAATGTTATGAATAAAATTATGTGTTATGAATCCTACAATTAAATTTTCACATTTTTCGATTATTTTAACTTTTAGTTTATTAAAAATTGCTATTCAATATCGCATAATTAGGTAAAATTACTCAAACCTCGTAGGTGTTAAAAGAACATAAGAATCGCCACTATTTGCAAGCAAATAGTGATGATTAATAATTTTCATGTGTGACATATGTGATTAAGATAATGAATTTCTTGAAGTTATTAAATAATATTATTATAAATTTAAGAAAAATATTTTAAAATATATATTATTGTATAATTTGTTTTAATTTCTGTATAATTTTGCTCTTCAGTCCTATAATAAACAAATTCTTATGTAGAATTTTAATATGTGCTAATAAACAAAAACTATTTTTGTAAGCAGTTAAAACAAAAGATAACTTTAAAAATGATTATTATAGGAGAGTACATATGCTATAAGATTCAGTGTACGATGTTTTAAATTGCTCGCTCGCCGCGAAACCCGAATGTTCACGAAATCTCACTTGCCCAAGTACTAGTGGCGCCGCCCTATATCTCACTTGCCGTTTTAGAGACAGATTTATACATGCGGTTTCGCCTCTTGTTAAATTTCTTACTCAATGGTTTGAGCTAATATGTGAATGCACGCATTGTCATGATGAAGAATAATTCGCCCCTTGTTGTTCTTTTTTCGAATTTTTCGAATTTCTCCAATGTTATCTGGCAAACAAATGGTGATGTACCATTCAGAATTAACTTTCTTACGTTCCTCTAACGACACTGTCGGCACATGACCGGTAATACCGAAGAAACAGGCTACCATTTGTTTGGAAGTACTGCGAACGCGAACAACTTTTGTTGGATTTGGCTCGCCTTGGAAAACCCATAGAGTTGATTGCGGTTTTTTTGGGCTCATATGCATAAACGTATACATATTTCTTACCTACTTCTCCACAATTGCACAACTTATTAGGTACTAATTTTAACCTATAAAGCTGTGTGGGAAAGTTACCATGTCCTAGCCGTAATCTAAAGATATTTTTAGTAGAAATTTTTTTCCGTGAGTTGATAATTTGGAACCAGAATTGTTAATTCTTACTAAATGGGTTTTCCATATAACTTTTGAAATGTGAAGATGTTATTTTCGTGATTCTACAAGTTAATAAAATCCAAGGATTTATCGTATTCAAGCCTACCTATACAATCACT
The DNA here is from genome assembly GCA_030264715.1 of Adinopsis sp. GC000173. Lineage (NCBI taxonomy): Eukaryota > Metazoa > Arthropoda > Insecta > Coleoptera > Staphylinidae > Adinopsis > Adinopsis sp. GC000173. Next base: position 8,365 of record JARJDW010021999.1, on the reverse strand, counting down.
AGCTGAGCTTCAAAATAACGTACTTGAAACTAATGAACTTGCTTGACAAGCCAAACTACCCGCATGTTTGTTACCCCTAATGCCAGAGTGACCTGAAATCCACACTAACCTAAACACAACCCCCTTCATACAAAGATTAACAATCTTACCTAGAGTCAGAGTAGATAGATCCGGGATTTTTCCAAAAATGTTTATTCTACTAATATTTGTAAGAACTCTTGATTAGTCAGCTAAAATAACAAAGTTATTTAGACCTTTACGGTCTGCAAAGGAAAGTACCTTAAGTTTTCCCCAGGCCTCCAAGGAAAAACAGCTACTCCTAGCAGACGCTTTATAGCGTTTTGATATGTTCAAGTTTGGGATGAAAAAGCTACAACCCGTTGAGGGAACCATCCGTGTAAATATCCAATTTATTGCCCAAAAAATATATATATGCATATAGAAATATAAAATTATGTATATTTGTATTGATAAAAGTCTGGTTGGAGAGGTATCAATGCTAGCCCGCAGCACAAACAGAATGTTGTTCGTGCGTATAGTTCTGGGGGTTGTCAATTGTCCTTCAGCACGATGGTTTCCAATTGGAGTGTTGTTTTCAATACTATGTTGCAGTATTTGCAGAGGGTGGCAATCGCTAGCCAACCTGGTACTCTTGCTTCCGGGGAGATGGGAATGACCCAAGCAGTTGTCATTATGAAAGGTACAGGTTTAAAAATTTTGAATGGATTAGATCTAGCTGGTAACAGTATTTTCTGTTTCTATGCTTTTTGGATTTCGAAAGATGCTAATAAATTTAATCTCTTTCCTTTTTCACATAAGTGTAAGTTGAAGAAATTTTCTATTGCAAAATAATGGTTAAGAACTAGCATGTGTTTAACTATATGGGATTTTGTGGGTTGTTCCAATTTATAAGCTGCCAAATGTTCATTAAATCTGTAAATGACTCTTAGTCTAGCTCGCGAATTTGACTTAATCGAATACGCGGCAATATAGGGTATCGCTTGGATATCGCGATCGTCAATTTTAATAATGAATTTTAACTCGTCTTTTAAATGTTTAATGCACACCAATAACAATAACAACACAAACCAATACAAAATAATAACAATAGAAAAAACTTACAAATACAGAACTTAATACATCGACTGGACAACTTGATAAAAATGAATGATAACAATATGCTTTGAATGAATGTCCAAAAAATGATAATATCTCGTATATATATGATTTTTTCTCACCTACAACAAGGGATGGGGATGGATATCTAAGCTGTTATTGGCGAAGACAGCTTAGAGGGGGTAGAAAATTGGATTAAATGACAGTTAAGCATGGAAATATCAGGATTAAAGCGGTTAGGAGCGGTATGTATTGAAGGTATTAGGGTAACTGCAGGTGGTTGCACATGAGACCTCTGGACTGGCGACAAACATCATAAAATATAAACTGTCTAGTCGCCAACAAAATCTGATTTGAAAAGTGCCACCTGTTCGCCCAATATATATTGCATTGCAATCATTACACGTGACTTTATGTACACCACATTTATTTAATTTGTTAAAAGATCCTAGTTTATTATTTAAAAGTAATTAAAAAATTGCGTTTTCATTATAAATTCCGGAAATTATGTTAAATTTTCTTAATTGTGGAGAAATTTTTGGAGTTATCTGCTTTATGTAATTTATTGTTTTATATACTGTACATCTGATTGTGAAAGGAAGAGTTTATGATTGTGTTTATGTACTAACCTATCTACGACTAGTGGTTTAAAACCATTATTCATCGCAATTTGTTTAATAGTATTTAATTCTTTTACGTAATTGATTTTTGTTAATGGGGCATGATTAACGTATGTACCATACTGTTTATGGCTGAAAATTTAATATGTGTTGAATGATTAGAATGAAAAAGTAGGTTTTTTATATATATTAAATTCTATAGAGTTATCAACTCCTTCCAAGACTAAGTCCAGAAATGGTATTTTTCTTTCTATTTTTAGCTTCATAGTAAATTGTATCTGCCTGAGTTGGGAGTTAAGAAAATCCAAACATAAATTTAATTGTCTGGATGTACCAGACCACAAACAAATGATGTCATCGACATATCCATAATAAAAATAGATATATTTTATTAATTGATTATTTAAATTAAATAATAAATTTTCATATTGATCCATGTAAGTATTGGCTAATCAGGGAGATACTGGTGAACCCATGGGTAAACCATAGTTTTGCGTATAAAAATTATTATTGAACCAAAAATAGATCTGTTTCAAACATAACTGTAATAGTTTCAGAATCTCAGTGTTTGTAATTTGCTTGTTATTTGAATTATGATTGATTTTTGAATATATTATTTTTTGAACTTCGTTAGTTGGAATGGGAGAGAATAAGTTTTTAACTAACGAAAAGACACAAGTTTTGCGTTACTGCTTATTTTTGTGGAACGGATTTTGTTGATGAGATCAAGAGAATTTAGAAGGGAGTATTTGGGTTTAAAATTGATGATTTTTTCTGAATAAAGACTATCGTCATTACTACTGAGTACTACAGATACTGTATAAATTTTGCAACGGCGCGACAGTTTCATTATTCCGCGACCAATTATGGTAAGATCTTATGCCAGAGACTTACTACATATAATTGTGATTTGCTTCTGCTTGTGAGTTACACAGTGCCACGAGTTTTATTGATGAAGTTTTTGCCAAATATCTTAGTTTATTTTGGTCACGCGTAACTCACACGTGGTAGGTAAATGTTTAGGCATGTGGAGTAAAATATCAGTTTCACAGATCGCGTGACTTATTACATTTTGGCTCGGTTGTGAAGAGTGACATATGTATTTATCAAGTAGCTTATAACATAAAGCTAGATCGTTAAATAGGTTATAGTAAATCTTATTCACGGATGTAGCTGGATGTTGGCTGCACGAAAACATAATTTATTCCGTCATTCAAGGCGGGTAATGAATATCCTTTGTATAAGAGAAATTTCGCTTGCATTAGCAATCGATTCAAAAAGACAAATGTAAAAGAATGATTTTGATAAAAGATGCTTATTTAGCTGCATTTATTAGGAACGCGGCGTTTTCCTTTGTAAGCGGCATAGCGTATGTGATGCCCGGCGGTAAGTACTCGGTAGTAGTGATTAACTGTTCAATAAGCTGCTGTGGGCTGAGCACAAAAGGATGTCAAATATTTGATTTCACGAAAAGAATGGTATTAATTAATGTATCGTATACGGAATTTAGATTAGCCCAACTGAATATCGTTTTATTGAAATTTTCCATTGGTGACATGACTACCTGCCCGTGAATTAGTTGAACCGACGATTTGTGCGTTTCGTGTATTTGTTTTACTGCAGCATTATACATTTTTATATCATTTACATCTACTGTTCCGAAAGCTGATTTAAAAATTGATCCTACTATATTTATTAGACCACGTTTCTTAATTCGATGAGCTACTAATTGTTGTACATGCGCATTTTTATCATACAGCATATTCATTTGTAATTTTATAGCTCCAAGACTGTTTGATCGCGCCGTAAAGTGTGATGAGCCCTGTTGATACAGATTTGTTACTATAGCTTGCGTTTCCTGTACCAGTCCATCCAACTGATGCAATTTGTCCTCAAATACAGTGAGATTTAGATATGTGATTATTTTGGCAAATAAACGTAATCACCTTCTTTTATATGCTTGTCAATGGCGTATTTAACGTAATTTTGTTTATTGATTTCCTTTAATTTTATTAAATTCTCTCGGGCTATTTTATGACATTGTTGCAATGTCAATTTTAATTCGCTCAGGTAGTCGTCGTACGTATATCTAAATTCGGTTGTACGCGAAATGCTCGATAGTAAATCCGGTTGATAACCAAATAGTAATTCGAAAGGTGAAAATTTAGTAGCTATATGAGGAGCTGTATTGTAAGAAAACATTGCAAGGTTTAAATATTCTTCCCATTGTGCTTGATCAGTGATATAATGTTTAAGGTAAGTACTCAGCTAATGTTAAATTACTCCTTTCAAGGGCGCCATTTGTTTGCGGGTGATAAGCGGAGGTTATTAACTGTTTTATTTTGAACAGTTTTGCTGTTTGTTTGAGTGTTTTTGACATATATTCTCTACCTTGGTCGGTTAATATCATTGTAGGCATACCAAATTTATAAACAAATTGCTTTACGAAAACGTCTGCCACCATTTCAGCTTCGTGGTTAGGAATTGCAAAAGCTTGAGAGAATTGTGATAAATCGTCTTGTAAAGTTAGGATGTATTTATTACCGTTAATCTTGATAGGTAATGGACCAACTACGTCAAGAAAAACCTTTTCTAATGGACTTTTGGATGTTGTCGTGATTATCATAGGCATTTTGTTTATTCTGCGATCTAATTTGTTTATTTGATACGTTGCACATTTACGTACGTATTGTCTAATTTGTTTGCGCATGCCTTTCCATCTGTATACTGATTTTATGCGTTCATATGTTTTACGCAAACCAGGATGTCCTGCACCTGGTGTGTCGTGAAAATGTTTGAGAATTTTTTGAATTTCATTAGCCGCTGGTTTGATTAATAAATTATGATAAATGTTTAAAGCAATGTTAGAGTCTTTCAAAATGTATCTAAACTTGCTGCGTACATGTTTCCAGCTAAATTTATCGCTTACGTCGCCCAGTTGTGCAACATTCATTTCAGTTATATCTTTGTTAACAAGTTTTGTTTTTAGATTAGAGAGGGCTTCGAAGAAGTGTATGTACTTGTAATCTATACATGCATTGATTTTGCAACAAACGAGAATTAGGAACTCATTGTTATTTGGGAGGAAATAGATAATTTATTAGAAATAGTACTTGATTCGATATCAGTAAGATATTTAGAATAGCACTTAGCTTGTGAATTTGATATGTTGGTTTCATCAACGTCTCTTGGAATAAACAATACAATGCTCCCTGGTGCTACCACAAGGTTTTCATTTGAGTCATTGTACTTACTAAAAGTTATAACTGATGTTTCCAGAGCTTTAATAAATTTATCATATGATAAAGAGTTAGTAGAATGAGTCGCGTTTTGTCGCGATCGAATGGGATCCATATTAGCATCAACAGAATAAGAATGATTTAGAAAATTTGAATTAGTGATTGATTTGGTAGTTATAATAGAATTTGAGTTAGATTTCGTGTTGGAAATAGAATTCGAAATAGAGTTCGAATAATTAATGGAATTAGAAAAATGATTAGTAGGAGATGCAAAAGTAGATCTATTAACGAAACTAGAAACATTAGGTGTCGCTTCCTGCGATTGATTTACATCATATGTTTCACCTGTAACTTTTGTTTCGTGAATAATTCAACTTAGTGCATCTGCGTTTTGATATTGTTTTCCCGGTTTGCGAATGATATCGTAATCGTAATTTCGTAAAAATAGTCTCCAACGTAGAAAAACGAGAAATGGGATCTCTTACTTTCCCAAGAAATGTTATAGCTTGATTGGCAGTGATTACTAGGGTTTAAAGTGTTTAACAACATCAACGACTGCTAAAATCTCCTTGTCGCATGTATCGTAATTTCTTTCAGCTTGATCTAAAGATTGACTGTAGTAAGCTATTGGCAAATTGTTTTTAGGTGTACCTTGTGACAGGACAGCACTGATTGCGTATTTAGCAGAATCTGTCGTTAGAATAAATTCTTTAGTAAAATCCGGAAATTTCAAATGACGGTTGTTATTAGCTTGTACAATTAAATTTACAATTTTTCTTTAATAATGCCAGTAAAGGAGGCTAAATGGATGAAAAATTTAGAACGAACCGTCGATAATAGCCAGCTTGTCCGAGAAAAGATTAGATTTGTTTAGCGTTAGAAGGAACGAGATAATTTCAAATACAATGTGTTTTAGCTGGATCAGGCCTTACACCTTTATCCGTTATAGGATGACCGAGATAGACTACTCGGTCATACGTAGAAAATTGCATTTCTGTGGCTCGAGTTTGAGGTTATGTTCAGCTAGCCGTTCAAATATGTCTTTTAATTTCTTTATATGTTCTTCTAGGTTGATCGAAAATATTATTATATTATCTAGATATACGAAGCAGCGATAATTATTATGCAATCCGGATAGGGCGACATTCATCAAACGTTGAAAAATCGCGGGCGCGGATTTCAATCCAAAAGGCATACGTGTAAATTCATAGTGTCTTTGCGGCACACTAAAAGCTGTTTTATGCTTATCGCGCGACTGGATAGGAATTTGATGAAAACCGGCTGTTAAGTCTAAAGTTGAAAAATATTTTGACGAACCCAGCTGATCTAAAATTTCATCGATATTCGGCAACGTACAATCCACACAGGTGAATTCCACGAGCCAAAAGATGGTCTAATAATGTATTTTAACATTTGTGCATAACAATAGTTTTTTGTATTAACCGGTGCTTCGGTAGACGTATAAATTTGGTGTTCAATTAAATTTGTGAAAGATAAATCATCATATTCTATAAATGTATTACTTGTGTCAAAAGATTTGTTGGAGGAGTTTAGAATTGTTGTTATAATTTTTCCGTTATTAACTTTTACAATACTGTTTGGATTTTTCACTCTTAGTTCGACTACCTGTTCAGTTCTAGCAGGAATTATATGTGAAAAACTTTTAGTCTTTGCATCTTTTGTGGATTCGCAAGATTTTTTAAAATTTCTACGTTCTGATTTTCAAAAATGTTGTTATTGTTACTGTTATTTTTTGTTTTAGGTACAAGTGCGACACTTGGCGGATTTGTTAGTTTAACTTTATCGTTTACAGTTTTTGAATTGCACTTATCAATTTGGTTCGAGTTGTTGTTAGACATAATTTGCTTGGTGGACATGAAGAATTTAATAGAATCGTTACCCATATATAAAATTTGATTAGAAAAGTTAACGGATGCATGACGGTTGTGAAAGAAGTCGTTACCGATAATGCCGTTATAAGAAATAGGAAAAAAAATCGCATTGCGCCAATCAATGTATAATGTTTATAATTTGCTTCTTTGCATAAGAAATTAAATTGTTGCTTAGCATCCAAAGAGCAAACTTACGTTTAAAAAAACAACGAATTTCGAAAATTGTATGTTTGATTTACGTTTCATAAAAAAATATAATATAAACTGCAATTGAATTGAAAATTGATAAGATTTTTCATTTCAAGCTTATTTAAATTAATACCTACTATTATAAGTAATACTTTATTTAACAAGTGAAAGTAATTACAATCCACAAACTACACTAAAAATAGTAAGAACTTAAACCAATTTGGACCAATTCTAACAAATTATGTTTAAAAATATTTATATGATAAAAATTTATGTGTAGTCCACATTTATACGTCCGATTTCTTATAAAGTAGATTTCAGGTATTTCAAGGTATTGATAAATGACTAAAACGCCCATATTTGAACTACATTTTACATTTTCAACTTTGTTAAAAATAAAATTGGATGAAATTTATCAGTTTCTAATCATAAACTGTATTTGCTAGAAACTTCACCAAAAATAGAGTAGAAAATTAGCAAAATTGCGGAACCAATGTCTAAATTGTCTTTTCTGGAACGATTAATTGCAATGGGTTTAAACAAATAGTTAAATCACACAAGCCTAAAGTTTTGATGAGTAGATTATTGATACCACGTAACGTTAGAGTATCGATTAAAATAATAAGGTGTATTAGGTTTTAAAAGATGAGTTTTGATTAAAGAGATTTCCGCTGCAGTATCCATTATATGTAAGTGACGCGATTTCTTTTAAAACGACTAGGTTTAATTTTATTTTTGACGCGAATCCGATTGTTTCGCGATTTCGGCCTGGCTGTGTGGATTGGCCCATAACTCGGCCTCTGTCACGAACTGTGTTGAGTTTAAATGCGCATTTTGTTCATTCGATTGAATTTGTTCGCGACTGGGAAAAGGTGTCCGCTGTTCACGTGTAGCAGAAGAATTGAACGGTTGATTTTGAAAAGCGCGGTTTGAATAATGATTAACAGGACGATAATTTGGATTGCGTGGATTATAATTTTCGCGATTCGGATAGGTATTCGAGTGATACGAACGATAATGGTTATTTGGGTTTCCGCGATATGAATTTGAAAAATTTTGATTGAATGGTCGCGTTGCATATTGTCGTTTGCGACAGTAATAAATTATGTGGCCAAAATTTTTACAATAATTGCATTGAATTTGCCCGCGTGATGAACCACGCTTGGTGAACACCGACGTTTCGCACAATTGATATACAGTCCCTGGCCAAATTATTAGACGCACTATAAGATTTTATGCAAAATGTTAAATTTTCTTTAAAGCTCTTTCTGACCTTGGAGTGAAAATAGCCTTTCTACCGCATTTTCCC
>JARJDW010021986.1:0-46058 GCA_030264715.1 Adinopsis sp. GC000173 | reverse complement strand
TAGTTGAGTTTTTTTGGCATTCACTAGACATTACATGAGAGATGGACTATACATTTCTTTTTAAGGTGGTAAAAATTATAAAAACATATTGATAGTATTTGAACTATTGGATTGTTCGCAAAGTAATTTCGTTTTAATATTAAGCCAAAACGTTTCAAATGATCATGTACAGTTGAGTTCGATCAACTTAACCTCTCAACAGTCTCACGGGTTGTTCTTCGGCAGTTTGCACCTATTAATGTCTTTATTTTGTCTCCATTGGCTTTAACGGACCTTCCAGAACGTGGTGCATCTTGAATATCGAAATTGCCGCAACGAAATTTAGCTAACCAATTTTGACATTTTTGTTCGGTCGATATATCTTCTCTATACACATCACATAATTTTCGCCTCGCTGGAACTGTATTTTTGATCTGTACTAGAGCACCAAACACAAGCTATTTAACAGAGTCAAACAAAATTTTCAACAAACAAGTCTTATTACATTAGCTATCAAAATATATAACAATTATCCGGATTAAATGTGAAATTGACTGTCAAAAAAACACTTGAGTCATCAGTTGGGAAAAAAGAAAATTACTTTCCGAACAACCCGATACATTAGAACAATGCTAAATAAATTCAAACTTGAGGAATGTATAAATGCCTAGCTAACTTCGACGGCAATTGCAACACCTTACATGAGAAAGGCACTATCCATTTACTGTAAAGTTGGTAAAAAACTATGAAAACTAATGATAATATAAGCTATATCAGAACAATGTTACATAAACTTGTAAAATAAGAGAAGCTTTAACAAAAATATGGTAAGCAAGTTTTTAATTTTTATTTGCATTATTTTTAATTATATATAAAAGATTAAAATAGAAAAATATTTTACTCTTGATTGTAACAAGGTGTAATATAATTAGTACCTGTTGTTATTTTCTTTTCTTATTACAATTAGTTTAGAAATTATAGCAATTAGAATAAAATTATAATATTTTATATTTAACATTGTTAAATAGATTGGAGACATTTACATTTATTTGTTAATAATGCAAAAGTAATTTTCAAAGTCATGATTGCCATTTACAATATATTATTAATATTTATTGTAAATGATGTTGCAAGTAACAATAAAATAAATGAAAGGACAAATATTAACAAACGTATAACGTTTGGCTAAATATTTGATTGTTTAAGCAGCACTTTCTTGTGTTTATTGCTCGCTTAATCTATGTTTTAATTATGCTCGCCATTGTTTGTCTAGATATGAAACTTTTTAGTAAAACCCATAAACGTGCTTCAAAGAATCAATTTAATGTCGCAATTTTACACCCATTGTCCATTTTAATAACACACACACATATATATTATTTTCCTTGCTTTCTGTAATTGTCAAGTGTCACATTAAACTGTACCAAATCGTAATAATAGAATAGTAATTCGAATATCGAAAGTTTCAATTATAGCGCTATTAAGGCCATTTCACTTGTACAAACAATAAAATTGGTTACGTACCGACCACATCTGATTCTTTATTAATAATTAGTAATTCATGTCATGCACTCGTTTTCGCGTTGTATGTAAATGTACAACGTATCCTCCTCATTGTACGTACATGTGCAAATCGTTCTAAGTAAACATTTATCACTTGGCACTTTCACTCGTGCCCCGTCTCAAATCGGAAAAGACGCTCCAGCGCTCTGATTTGGCGCATACTCGTATATTCTGCCGTCACGATCGCGAATAATAATAAAAATTAGTCACGTTCTCAATGATGATGATGAACAATTAAAGTGCGCTAATTGTCGTTGGAGAAATTGATTTGTTTATTAATAATTTGCCGTAGAAAAAGAGCGAAATAAAATCAATTATTAAACGAACGTTTCCTGTCGCTTTCACAATAAATTAACCATAAAAACCGAATAAAAATCATTGTTTCCATTTGCACGTGAAAAAAATTGAAATTAGAAAATCGACACAACAACAAGAACAACAACGCGTAATTAATATTTTCAGACAAACTCTGCCAAGCCGACATCAAATTGAGAAAGCTGGCTAAAAATTTTCAATTGTTTAAGGAAACTATGAAATTATATAACAGGAAGTCTATTTTTTTTAAATGGAATGAAAAAAACGGTAAATTCCGGAAGTGGATTTTTAAATTATAACATCCTACACACGGCACAAAAAAATAAATAAAATTAATGATGGCTTCAATTACGCTAAAACGATGCAATTTATATTATAATTATCAGCTTATATGTAGATAATTGAAACCTCATAACTGGTTAATTTAATTAAAACGCTGTAAATATTTTTTTAGAAAGGATGTGTAGCTAAATTTTTGAGGATTGTAACAATGCCTAATTGAGTTCTTTGGCATACATTTCTTTTTAAGATGGTAAAAATTCTAAAAACATTGATATTGAACTACAATAGAACAATGCTAAATAAACTCAAACTTTTTGGGGATTTTATAAGTGCTTTGCTAATTTCTGCGGAAATTGCTAGACATTACATGAGAAAGGCACTATCTATTTACTTTTAAACTGATAAAACAATGAAAACTAATGATAATATAAGCTATATATCAGAACAAAAACGATGCAATTTATTTATATTATAATTATCAGCATATATGTAGATAATTGAAACCTCATAATTGGTTAATTTAATTAAACCGTTGCAAATTATTTATTTAGAAAGGATGTTTAGCATTAGGCATAAATAATGCATTAAAATTCCTATGGAAATGTCTGTGGTTGCAAGTTTTTCGCGATGTAACCACCAAACAACTATTATGAAAATCTAAAGTTGTCGTAATGTAATAATAAATTTCGCATTGATTTTTTCGCCGCTTATTTACCGGTGCAGATTAAAACAAAACAACAATGTTTAATTTGAATGTATACGAGCGATTTGAATATTATTTTTAGCCTAAACGTTAGTATTTATTAATGCTTGTTTAGAAATGCATAAATCTACATCTTTATTTTCTATTGTGTTGGAAAAATTATCCGTCTGTGCTTATTGTAATTTGCGGTTTGATTCAACAACGTTTTTACCGCACACAAGTTTTTATCGTGTCTAACAACGTAAACTAATTTACCAAAGAAACTGGTTTACATGCTTAATATAATAAATAACACTAAAGGAAATAATAACGATATAAATCTTCTCTAAGATGTTATTTATTAAGGCAATTTTGATTTACTAATATTCTTCAAATTAAACTATATGTAGCAAAGTGTAACTAATTACAAAGATAAACCCATATAATAGTTTATTTAAAATTATTACTCCTGCAATTCATTAACACAAAACACCTTAATAATTACTTAAATAGTAATTAATACTTTTATCACTGATAGCGTTATTGTTTGCATAATTAATTTAGTATGAAATATCAGATCATAGAAAGTACCTTTGTCTGACAGGATAAAGAAATTTGATTGAAAATTAGAAAATATTAAGAAAGTATAGTCCAAATGAGTACTACCTCCTTTCAGAAATATGTATCTAATTTGATGAAATTTGAAGATGTTTGACATCAATTTTTGGTGAATCATGAATATTTGAATATTATTTAAAAATTACTTGGAAATAATACTCTACTATTTATGACGACTGAGAGGTCGAAATATCAGTATTTAATATGGAGTTTTTTAGCAACTTCAGTTCAAACAATTAAGTGTCTGATTTTGATAAAATTTGAGGATGCTTGAAATACTATACTTTTGATGAGGTCTGAAAGGTCAAAATATTGGTATAGACTATAGACTATTTATTAATTACATTAGTACAATTTATGAGTTTTAATAAGTTTTTTTTAGTTTTTTTATGGAGGTAGAGTTCAATTATTTATCTTGTGGAAAAGTTCTCATAATATTATATTTCCATTTTTTGCGTAAACTTAATTATACTTACGTATATATTGTTTTTGCAAAACTTGAATAATTTGAAGTGATTAGTTGATAAAGTTAAAATCAAAATTTATAGGATTTGGAAGTCTATCAAATCTTTTAAGCGACACCTAATGTACAGCTTCGTATCTTTTTTAGATCGAAGCTCAAGATACATTTTTTTAACGAAAAAACTACAATACGATTTTTAGATTTTAACAATATTTTCACATACACAAAATGTTTTGAAAATAAATCTTTCACGACAGTTGTTTATAATATGCCTTATTAGCTTCTAGGATCCATGTACGATCATCATTTTTTTTTTGAAAAATACTACAATATACTTTTTAGATACTATCACTATCTTCACATACATAAAATGTTGTTTGAGATTTAGAATTAAATTGCAATCTGAAAGTTATTTCCCGACCGAAGGTTACATTTGATATTGTTTACTGCCATTGTAGTCGTGACCAAATGAATGCAGTCTTTTCTTAATTATCAAAAGATAAACCATTATTTATTAATTAACGCGGCAAAGCTTTGTGTTAAATTACTATCGTAAAAAACATTACTTTACAAATAAAATGTAAATGAAGTAACGTTTCCTTGTTATGCTTATTAATAATAATTTTATGCCTTTAAAAATTGTGTGTTTACCTGTTTGTAGAAAGTCATCATTTTGAATTCCTAGATGCATTTTGGAACATTAAATGTAATTACATTGAATAAAAAAAAATGTTATTGGAATTTGAATGGTGATTGATTTAATGCAACATCATTAATTATATAAACTGATTGAGCAAGTTTCATTTTGATGCATTTGCATATGTTTCAACAAGTTTGCATAGAAAATTAATAAACATTTTATCATAAATAATAGAAATAATTAATTCCTCTTCATATATTGTATTAATGCGATTTATTATGTAAAAATTATTACATTACAAAACCATTTTCTAGTCGGAACTCATTTTTCGCATTATGCTAATTCTACAAATTGAATTAAATGTTTACAATTTCTAATTGTTGCTTGAATAATTTACATGCTACATTTTTATATATTTTGCAAGCTTCCTAAACAAATAAATGTTTATAATTTTTATAGTACTCTACTAATAGTTATATAATCAAACAATTATAGTAGATATCTATCAATTTGTGCTGGTGTGTGCGATTTTATGCATTTTTCGAAGAAAATCTGTTTTAAGATGATAAATAAAAACAGTTATATAAAATATCTGTTACAAAATGGTTTTTCTAATGTTACATTACATAAACTAGGAATCAAATTTTCTATTATTAATTATTTTTTATATAAAAGTGACATTTTCATTGTTTGCGGCGCGTTACAAAATCAACAGTTTTTTTTACTTCCAACAATTAGTGATATAATCAATTTAACACAATGATTAGAAACTCACAAAAAATATGGGCTAAAACAATAACTGCTAATTGGAAAACTTTCTAATAATAGTATCTATGGTTTTATTCTTATAGGCGTACGTACGTCCCAAAGCAGCATCGATTCAAGTAGCCAAAATAATTGGAGTGACCGTCGTTCTTGTTTCGATCGTCCTAGGAGTCAGCATCATTGCTTCAGCTTTCATTACAGCAAACGCCCAATGCCGGCAGGAGTTGGAAATGCACTATGCTAATTTCCCACCGCTCCAACCAGAAGCTCTCGTACAGGTAGGTACCTACACGAAATAGAAACGTCAAATCGCTTGTTTATAAATTCAAATTCCCAAGAACGAACAATTGTAGGTCAATGTAGTCAATGTTGTATTAATCCACTTAAATACCTATACTTATATGCTACTAGTTTTAACATTCTACTAACAATAGATGCAATTTGAATGGAAGAAATTTTAATTATCATGCATTAACTGCAAATTCCCATTTATCTGCTGATGTTTAGCTTGGCGAGTAATTACACACCATAAAAAATCGTTTCCAGAATTGTGATTTTTATAATTACGGTGGCAAACGTTTTGTCTTAGTGCTACAGCAAAAAAACACAGCAGTTAACAGTTCTTATTTAATGATTGTGGCACATCATTCCAAAGACATTGCGTAACTAATCTAGAAATTCAATAAATTATCTAAAAGTTCGTTCACCTTATGCGATTCTATTTTTTTTATTTGCAACATAAGGAAGCGTAGTATATATTATGTAAACGCGTTAATGCATCAACAATTAGTTTAGAAGCGAAAATCGAATTAATTTCGCTGTCCAGAATGATGTTTGAGGATGTGCAAATATAGTTGTCATATGCAATAAGTGCCTTCATGACTAGGGCATCGGTGAAAGCGAGAGGTCTTTACACTTTGGCATAAGCAGGTCACAGCTGTGCAAATCGTCTAGCTCACGACGCGCTCGTCTCATATAAATCTCAAAATGCAGCGCTTTTTACGTGCTATAGTCCTAATAAGCATCACGCTCTCATTTAACGTTTTAGAAATCTCCATTTTACGCACTAATAATGCATTGTTTTGTGCCAGGAGCCGCAAGAGAAGCAGAATAATGCTGAAAATCTAGAAGCTGAAGAAACGAAGAACAACGTAAAAGCCAACGAGGACACCGATGCCAGTAATTCGTCGCAGGACTCACAATCGTCCGATGAAAGTTCTGACAGCTCATCGTCATCGGATGATCTCGATGACGAAGATCGTGTGCCAGTTCAAATTAAGTTGCCTCTACATATCGACCTGGATGATCTGACCGGTGCGCTGATCGAGAAGAACCAACGGTCGAAGATGAACTGCATCGTGGAGAAGAAGCGCGCCGAGGAGTTTGTCGATCACCAACCGAAAACAGTCAATTTGCCATTTGGAGTTAACATCACGACCGATCCGAGAATCGAACGCATCAGTGGTGAACGTATTGCGATCTTCTGTGAAAGTGGTAACATGCAAACGTAAGTTATGATGGAATTTTATTAAACGAATTATGCCCGTATTCTCGTCATTAGCATTTACCGGACATGTAACTTTATCATTTACCTAACCGTTAACTTTACCATGCCGATCGTAACCTATAAACTATTGTAAATAAACGTTATTTAGCTGACTGTGTAATATTTAGTAACATCTTCCAGCAGTTGGCAGTAGTTGCAGCACGAATTCGAATAGAATAACGAATTTTGAAAACTACTCTAATAGAAAATCTATTCTATTGATATAAAAATTCCTCATTATATTTCAAAATGTCCCTATTTCGTAGTTTTTAGATTATGATCAGCATGGTAAAGTTATCGGTTAAGTAAATGCTAGTGACGAGAATGCGGGCATTAGACACTCGATTGATGATGATAGGTCGCCTTGCTTCTTATGTAAATTAATCTATCAACAACAATGCACAGAGAGCGTGCATTCTCTGCATTTTAACAAGCATTGTGAATAAGCGCGTTGTTGTTGTTCTACCTCGCACGGATCTTCCAACTTTCTATTTAATGTATTTACACATTTGTTTCTCGCAAACTTACATTTAAATATTACAAAAGGCAGAAAACACAGGACGATTGTGTTTGCTGTCACCATACAAATCATTATTTGCAAATTATTAAGCACATAAAATTGAATCATCTATAATAAGAGTTTTTATGACGGTTTTTCCAGCAAATATAGGATAATATTATACGATTAGTAATTCATTTCAGATAGCATTGAAATTAAATTAAAATTGTTGTTTATGATAGTTTATAAATCGTTTTATTTTTTTACAATATTTTAGTTTAGTTTAACAAGCATAAAATATTGAGATTAATTTAGAAAACGATTATTACGCTTGAAGCGGATGATGTTTTTATGGTGCAGTTACAACATTTAGCGGCCATTAAAGTAAATAAATTGTAATCTTTATTTTAAATGATTTACGGTATTTATTAATATTATGCAAAAATGTAGTTAAAATTACAAAAGCATTGTTAATTTTACGATTTCCAAATACATAAATATTTCATGGAATTAATAATAAATTGTTTAGCCGTTGAGCAACCATCTACAATTTAAGCAATGCAATTTTATAGCTTATAAAATAAGTTTCACGATTTTTTCGTAGATAGGTAATTATCCACGTGAAGAGTTTTATTTTAATGTGAATGGGGTTTAATTTCGGCAAATACACGAATTGTGCTCAAAAAACAATCACTACATAGTTTGGAAAGTAAAATATTCATTTTTGTAAACTAATTGCGACATTTGAACTCAACAAACGCAATATTATAGACATCAATCACTACGATGAGTTTTTTTCTATTACACACATAATCAAAATAAAAAAGAATTAATTCCCCTTTTAAGGTTTAGTGTACTTAAATTAAATTGTTTTATTGCGTCATCTAATAGTATTGCATTTCTAGGAAGCAACCAGAACAGCAACAAGACCAACAAGAAGAGACAATTATGATCCAACCAGTGATGATCCCATTACCGCCACCGCAATTCCATACCCATATGCCAATGCAAATGCAACCAATTCCTCAACAACCGATGCATCCCATGGAGGCGCTCCGTCCACCAATGCCAAATCCAATGATGCAACAACCACCTCAAAACCAAAACCAATTACCAAACCCAATTTTGCATCACATCGCCCAACAAATCATTGCTCAAAAACTTCAACAAGAAGCTGAACGCGCTCACCAAGAAGAAGTACAAAATAACGAATTGCGACCGGAAGCACAACGCACCCCGTTGCAAAGAATCGAAATCCAACAGCGTTTGACGCGCATTCCAATTCCGGAAGAAGTATTGTCACAGATCAATAGATTGCCGCCAAATCGTGATGTAATCGTTGCCGTATCGGAACAGGATGGTGATGATGCGGACATTCGTGTCGTTCAGCACCAACGCCAAAGCGCTCAAGGCATGAATGGACGGCAATCGTATGCCAGAGGTTTACCAGTTGATATTCCAGTGCCTATGATGCAGCAAGTGCAAGAGGAGCAAGACCAGGATTCAGAGCAAGAACAAGAACAACAAACTGCATCCAGTGAAGGAAGACCACACTGTAAGCATACTGCTCTTGGTTTTACATTACAAACATGAATTAACATTTTTGTTTACAGTTGTTCATCCTCGTTCAATTCGCTCGGTTGATGATTTGTTGCCAAAAAGTGCAAAGCGCGTGAAGAGATGCAACTGCGACTGCGCCTGTTAAATGCGCAATTTTCAAAGATGAAATTAAATGTTACTAATTTTAATGTACATACAAATTTGGTTACTAAGCTTACCTTCCAAAAATTATTGTACCGCTGTATCACTTCTTTTACTACTATTACTACTACAATATTTTAACCTTCTTGTGTAAATACATAGAAATTTTGCATAAAATAAAATGTTGGGTTGTTTTCTTTTGTTTTTACTTAATGTGATAGTTTAGTGATTTATATTTTATAAGAAAATATGTAATATATTACCGACTTTAAAAATTGATATTTCTTTGTAACAGTTTGTGTTTAAATTATTTCCATTGAATAAAATCTTATCTAAATTTGTAAAAATTTTCAGTGAATAATTTAACATGTTTCATAAATTTAAAAATCAATTAATCGTATGTCACTTTTCCACGATGTTGCAATTATTTCGAAATCCAAATAAATTGGAAATAAATTAAAAACGAAGGTAGGCCATGCATGTTTTTGCACTATGTCACATTGTAACCTACCTTAAATTCTTGTAATATTTCAATTTCAGCAGAATGGGTGATGTTGAGAAGGGCCAAAAGATATTTACTAGAGCTTGCGCGCAATGCCATACAACGGAAGCAGGTGGTAAGCACAAGACTGGCCCGAATTTGCATGGACTTTTTGGCCGAAAAACCGGCCAAGCAGCAGGTTTTAATTATTCCGAAGCAAATAAGAGTAAAGGTATAACATGGAGCGTCGAAACGATGGACGTATATTTGACCGACCCGAAGAAATACATTCCGGGCACTAAGATGATTTTCGCTGGCTTGAAGAAGGAAAAGGATAGGGCGGATCTTATTGCTTACTTGCAAAAGGCAACCCGCTAACATGGATCTCTTTGTTAAATATGTTTTCAAAAACTACGTACGTCAAGTTTGTTTTCTATGGACCTCTTGAGAAGGCATTCTAGTTTCACTGATGTTAGGATATTTGTTCCTCGTAGTATATACTGTACCTACAATAAAATGGAAAACTGCATTAATGCTGGAAACGAGATACTGAAATCTTATAACATGAATAGTAGTATAGACAGAAAGGGAGCAATCTAACATTTTTATATAATCTTTGTGTTCCACTGATCAAATAAAACCCAACTGAATGTTCAATTTTTTAATTTTCTGTACAAAATCTTAAAAATAGCGCGCTGGTAAAATGTTGAATTGAATGCACCCAATTTGTACAAGATATTTATGGCAAACATATAGGGTTTCTCATTTAGATCACTTCTTTATATGTGATTGGTGTATTTCCTGGAAATTGATACATGTATTTGTATGAAACCATTGCCTAAGAGTACATCTTTACTCAATGATAAAACATTAAGGTGTCAACCATTTATTTGTGGAATATAAAATTATGGTCAAACTAGTGTTTTTATGTCAATTCCATAAATAAAAGTTTTGAGAGTTATTTCTACCCAAAAACAAATTTCAGAAATATCGCATTCCACTTTAGAACTTTTAGCTTCAATATATCTCTGAATTACTACATTACTTATAGTAAAATGATAATTTCCTATGTTAGTAATTTTATAGATTCAATAGACACCATCGACAGTAATTTTCACATAATGGACAAAATGGAATAGTGATTTCTATGTTAAAGACGAATCCGAGTTTAAAAATTATCTACTCAATTTTATAATTTTACCTTGTTAGATATTTCCTAGCTCCGCTTAGGGGAAATGATTAAAAAATAATTAACTTTAATAACAGTCAGTTAAATGTGTTTCATCTAGAAATATCTGCTCTGTATGTTAAATTATTGTGATACATTTGATGGTTTGATGATTTAGTTAGACACGTTTAGATCGTTTAGATGTAAACGGTTTTTTGGCAAAGTTTAATGTTTAACCATTTACAGTTAGATGACGCAGCAATCTATAAATGTATGATAGGCAACTTTTTAGGTGTCTCGCCAATTCTAATTTCTTGGTTTTGTATTAATTCTACTAATTATAATAAACTTTGTTAATTAGTGACATCATATTATTGATTTAGAATAGTATGGAGAAAATTATATTTTGGTAATAATGGAAAAAATGAAATAGAGTTATAGCTTCTATATTATTATCTATAAAAAGCTAAATAGAAATCATTCTTCGAAGATTGATTTGAAGACGCAAAGCATGTTATTTTGTTTCGAGAGGAACAACCACAATATAAATGCTTCTGGTTTACAACAATTATTTATAATATTTAAAATTAGCACGTTTACTTGTAGCTGTAAATATTTAAACATGAAGTACTTGAATAGGTTATAAAATATTATATGATTTCAAGTTTGTTTACATTTTTTAGTTTGTGATTTCTATAAATGTATTATTCTGTAAAATCATATATTTTTCTTATTATCTATTTTCGAAGATACATAAGAAGATTTTAGTTGTTATTTTAGTGTACTGCATACAAGTATGTAAATACGTTTCATATTGAAATAAACGCATACAGTACGAATTTATATATACATATTTTTTATTTGGGTTTAGTTGTTGCAAGGCCAAGATTTATCAACGATATTTAGTTCTTCTCGCCGTTCTTAAAATGTGTAAGGTGTGAGTTCTCGCTTTAAAACTCATTTAATAGTGGCTGTTTATTTCTAGCGCTTATATTTATATACACTCTACTTACTTGCATTTTAATTCTTTGTGCCGTCTATATTTGGTAAGATTTGTATTTTCTCAGGTTGACTATTTTTTATTTATGTTAATACGCTATTTGTTAAAAGGTATAGATTTCGATATTGTAAAAATAGCGAAATGACCCAAAAAACAAAAGTTGAATATGAAAAGAAACAAGAGGACAAATGTCTTCCTGGGGAAAACATAAAAATTATCGTTACTCCACCAACGCCATTTAAAGATGCAAAACAGGATACACTTTTAGGTGAAGACCAGATAAAAATTATCATTACTCCTGCTACGCCATCCAAGAATGTAATATATAGTAATCAAACGTCAATTGAATCCTATTCTTCAGCTAGCAGCTTATAATTTTGTTAAAAACTATCTGCCACATCTTTCTCAATTATTGTGTGAATTATATGATACAAATTATGGAAGCATTTATGATTACGGTAATCTTACTTCTAAGTCAATTATGTTAAATAAAACTATATAATGTTTGTTAATCTAATAAATTTGTTATAGCCATATATTGTCCATATGTTTTAGATAAAAACGTAAAAATAAGCACAGATTAACAGCTATTAAAAACTATAAATCATCCCTAAAGCATAAAAAGGTCTTTACTGTAGAAATACGCTTTACCCGGTATTGTATTCAAGTAGCTAGATACATAGGTTTTTAGTGTTGCAAACTAACAAGTTCAATTTTTTGCTGCTTATCCGAGAGGGATGAATTATGGTTTTCTATATTTTAGCAACAATGGCTACTTGGCTTTGTGGTAAACGCTGCAGGTAATATTCCACATGGTTTGTGTGTCGTAACAAACATTAGAAGTTTAGGGCATTAACGATGATTCCCTTGCAATATCAATGCGCACATCAACAGTCAACACGTGGATCAAAATCGCACCAATTCCACACCACCCGCATCAACATTATCAACTACCATTGCTTATTTTGCGATTGAAGTGAATAATCGGTAAGTATTAATAGTTTCCGTCCGCAAGATATGGTGAAATACATTTTATAAACTTTAACTACTATATATAGGGTTGACAAAAAGTCACAAAACCAATTTAAATGTGAATAACCATAAGGTAAGGATATATATATCCTTACTCTATGGAATAACTATTTTATTGTTTGATAATTAATATAAATTATTCCTTTATAAAAGGAAAACACACTTCTTGGAAATTAATTTCATTTTTAGGCTGTTAACCATCACTTATTGTAATGTTTTCGGTTTCCATCAATTGCTGAATAAAAAAAAATCTTAACTGAAGTGAGCGTGACCGCCACTTAATTTCAGAATTTTGCAAAATCATCTTTCGGGGATTGCAATGTTTGTGGAAATCGCATAATGTGTTTATTAACAAATCCGTTTAGGTGGAAGTGCGCTTCGTCAGTGTGAAGAGGAAAATAGTGGTTATTTAAAGATTATTATTTTTAAAATTAAATAAAATTCATTTCTAAGAAGTGTCTTTTTTCTTTATAAATGAAAAAATGCTAGTTATGAAAAAATAAAAACTTATTCGAATTTTAAGTAGTTTTGTGACTTTTGGGTTATTCTGTATAAATTAAAGATCTTTTAATTATTTTTTACACGCGTGATAGCTTTCTCATTTTAGTTGCAAAGTAGATTGTGAATTGTGGTATTCAAAAATTGTAATTCAAAGGATTATAAATGTAAAAAATTACAAATATGATGCAATTCTAAATATCACAGAACAACTTCTTTCAGTAATCAATAATTTTTTATATTCTTTTATTGTTTTGCTATAAATGTTTATTATACGATCATCAAAAACATTTTCTTGTGCTCGTATAATATGTATGTACAATATGCATACATATAATTACATACATCCGCGAGCGCAAGAATCCCATCGTCTGTAAGCGAAATTGGCCCTAAGAGAATAACTAACGCCAACTACGAATATCTAGTAATCAAATAGTAGTATGCCTTTATTCAATGGTACAACGCCAACTTCGACTATCTAAGTACACGTTTATGCATATTCAATAAGGCGGTAAGTTTGAAAAAACGACATATTTTAATAGTACATTTTAATTATTTTCAGACGTATTATTTCAGTATTGTTTCTTATATGTGTATACACTATAAATTGTTTATGCATTTCCCAACAGGTATAAATTGGGAATGGCTCCGAACGACTTGCCATATCAAGATTAGTCTTTACTACAAGAATGTGAGAGTTGAACGTGTTTTATTCTACATCGTCGTCATCTTAGTTACGGCAAGTTTTAATTTTGTAATTGTAATCTTAATTGTTCACATATTTGTTATAGTGGTCGGCAGTGGCCGCGCAAAAGTCAGGGCAGAATCATGGACATAATCATGGACATAATCATGGGCAGAATCGAGGGCAGGATCATGGGGTAGTTTGGCAGGGCTACTTGAACTCACTTCATTAGATGACGATATCCATCCGTTTCAGTTAAATAAATTACACAGAAATTTAACATTTGTTGTTTATTATTATTTATTACCCTATTTACTTCTTTTATGCAAAATTGATTAATTATATGTTCATTATTTTCTTTAATCAAGGTGAATATATTTTGTCCAATCCATTCAATATGACTGGGTGGAATGACGCGAAATGTGGAAAGTTGAGTTGCATTTTTAACAATCAAAACTTTTAGACGCGTTGCACAAAATTAATGCAATTAAAATGTATCCTTCAATTTGTAATATATTTGTGTCCGTCTTACTTTGTTACATGCATAATAAAAATTCAGAATTGCTTGACTTTTGCGTTAGGTATTGTGCTGCAGAATTGCGATCAAACGTCCGGATACATATAATCATCAGTTCCTACCATCCAATTATAATACATATATTTGTTATGATGCTTGTATTACGTACTTACCTAATTCCAACTAGCACATAGATATATCCAATAATTTTAAAAATGAATTTGTTTCTCTTCTATTCTATAAGTCCCTATTAACATATTGCTTCTAAGTCTTGCAACCGTTGTAAAGCTGTGTTTCCATGAAATCAATCCTCACATATACCAATATTTGATGTTGTTACTGTTACATACACAGGCTAGTGAAGCGATACCGGGACATCCTTATCGTTGCTCAATTTGCTTGAATTGTTTCTGAATCACTCCCGTCAAGCAGGCTACTTGATGGATTGATGTCCAGCATTAAGCAAAGATATTCTTACTCAGCCCACAGCTTATCCATGTAACTGTAATCAAAATTTGGATATTTAATTAGATTTTATTTCCATGTAATCATTCAGCACATATATCAGTGTAATTTTATTAGGGTTACATGTTATGTGTATAGGGGTGTCTTATCAAAAATATTTAACAAAATTTGAACAAATATGTGTCATCTGTATTTTTTGTGTATCTACACCACTACCAACGACGTAGACTATATAGTCGTTCGACAAGTATTGCGGCAGCTTGTGGTGATATGCCAGGAAATGATAATGTGTTACCATTTTCGTTCAAGTACTGCGACGTGTAGTAGTATTTAGTCGAGCCGGATGGAATTTTACCGTTTTGCGGCTCCCATGCAACAATATTCTCCGGCTTTAATGTGGTATTAGCACTACCGCTTTGCGTTTCATTCACCAAATTGATACAAACCATACAAACTCCTAAAAAATAAATGAAAAATTTAAACTATTTGATGCCCCTTGCAGAATAATGCTGAAGTTTATAGTTCAGCCATGTAATACCAAGGGGCGTTACGAATCCAAATGCTGTAAAATAAAATCAAATTTACCGGTTTATTTCATTTATTACTTGGAGAGGCTGTATAAGTACCACCGTCTTGTTTTTTGTTTACCAAATTAATACAAACTTTTAAACTATAATTATTTTGATGCCAGCCACTCTAGCGGAATATTGCTAAAGTTTATAGTTCAGCGATATCCCGCAAGAGGCGGTAACAATCAGATGCAGAATGCAATCAAATTTTAATTTTAATTTAATTTCTTGCCTGGAGCGATTAGATATTTGATTGGAATATCACCCACCTTTCAGCCCTTCTCGTTGAAGTGATGAGGCGCATCCAAATGAGTATGGCCATGTTCAGCCGCACAAAATTCATTGTATTCCACCCTGACAGCAGAAATAATTCAATGATAAGAGCAAATAATTACATAATTTTTTATTCATTACGTGCTCTATGGTAAAATTGGGTAAAATAAAAGCAGCGTCATCCATAAATTAGAAGCTGAGCAGCTGCAGAACAATTTTAAACGTTTAAACTACAGCTTAGGTAGGCGACTTTTAATACATTGAATACCATAATATCGTATAACTCAAGTTTTAGTTGAATATAGTTTGTTGCTATCGTTGTTATAGGTTAGTTAAAACCGTTGATTGCAAACGTAGGCACAACTTAGAACAGAGAAGGATAAGAAGAAATATAAATAACGATGGATGTTTAGTGATTTTTAAGCAAAATTAATTACAAAAGTTATTGGAAATTATTTATAAATTTTAATAGATACAGAGGAATAAAGATTCTAGGCAGAAGCATTTCAAAAATTATTTACACTATCAAAAGAAGAAACCGTAGTAATATAATGCAGTATAATAACAACATTAACACTAATGTCAACAAATTTCTTTCAAGATTAATGATGAATCTACGAATTAAATTTTTATCTAAATTTATCCTCAGCGTAACTAAATCAATACAAACAAAAGACATATATACATATGTAAACAAGCTACATATCTATCGCAACGTATATATTGTCAATTGTAGGTCAGTAAATATAACAATTAGATATTGAATTATAGCTTCCTTTTAAAATCATGTTATTATAGATTATTAAATCAATTAGCAAGTATTTAATCTAGCATGCTGAGCTAAAAGGCAATATAAAATGTCGATGATATCGATATAGATACGCAAAAATACTAAAATCGACGATGATGCAATTTTAGGGAAACGGATGCTGTTAATTGATTTAAACTGTTTCACACCTTAAATTTTAGCGTTTAAACACACGATTTGTGACAGTATACAGTAATATGAATATTTACAGCCGATTGAAAAAATTTACATAAAAAATTCATTACGAACGCAATTCAAACATTAAACAGCATGAAATCTACAAACAGTTAATTCATAAAGATATATAAATGCAGTAGGTGAAGGTAATGAAACGCCACTGATTAAAAGCAGAAAAAAACAACAGTTAATACAATGCGATTATTATTACTATCTGATATTCGATTTAATCTTATTCTTTATAATCAAAATAACAGCTTTGCTCGTTTTTAAGCGTGATTTTTAAGTAAGTCAACTGTGGTGTGTAGTTCTGCGTTCCTCATTCTTATAATAATCATCTTAAACTAATTGCCAATTATTTAACACGCTAAAGTTTCAAAAAAGCAATTGTAATTATGGGTTGAAAAAATTCACTGATTTTTTTACCTAAATTATTGAATTATGTTGCCACTGAAAAGATTACTATAGTTAATAGTATATTATAGATTAATGGTGGGCAACCACCAGCCCGTGGGCTATTTAAGGATTTCAAAACTCTTCTATATGGCTCTCAATATGATTTTTATTTGTTCAAATTTAGAGTGTAGTAGGTATAATGTTATTTCTTTTCGTAAATTTGATTTAAAGGGAATGTAAGCTGTTTCAAAGTAATGAAACAACTGATTTACTTTATTAATTTTAAATCTGTTTGGAACCGCAGTTAAAACTTTGACAAAAAAATGTCCATTTTGCATTTTTTGGGAGACCTTTCTTTAAAAGTTTACAAGGTATAACATTTTAACATATTTGTTTATTAAAATTTGTCGAATTTATACTAAATTTTTGCCTGTTAGTAAATTTAGTTATCGCTTTGGTCAACAATATGGAAAAGATTGCTCATCCCTGCTATAGATATAGGGCGGGCCTAAGAGAACTGATAGATTTAAATTACATACATATAATTTTAATATAGTTTTTATGTACCAATATGCAATTTCTTTACTAATATCTTGTTCAAGCTGCTATTCAGACTTGTTTCTTGTCTATAAGACCTTATAAAATAGCCCACAATTTTTTTTGCAGTTGTTAGAAATTAGGTCAACTATATGTTTTGATTATTGCTTTGAAATTGTAAGCTGTAGCTGTACCTAACTGGCACCAAATGATGCCAATTTAAATTAGATTAAATCTAAGCTATCAGGTATAAGGAAAATCTCAATTATGCTTAATTATCTTTGAAGATTGGTAGGTCTGTAGCTGTTTGCGTTAAAAATTCTAAAAATGCAAATCAATGGTAGAAAATTTGACACCAAATAGAGGGTATAAATGACACTAATGTTTTTCGAGTCTTCTAGCACAAAATTTGAAAAGGGGATTTATTTACATATGAATTTCAAGAATAATATAGTTTGTTGATAATAATTTTGTAATTAAATTAGTTTACTCGACTTTTACCTATGTATGACAATATTACGATTTTTTAACAATTCTATAGTACTTAGGCGTAACAATAAAAATAATATTCAAAATTTATAATTTTTAAAAATCGTTTAATTTAAGGCACACATAATTGTTCAAGCGAGTGTACTATCAGATTGTTGACAATAATGTTTTACACAATTATTTTCTGACAGTAATATATGTGTTAAAAATGTTGATTTTTAATTGTTTTACAGCTACAATTGGAGTTATGAGAATGGAAATGATAAGAAATTATGAATTAATAAGAAACATAAAGTACAGTAAATGATCGCGTATGATATCTCAAAAGGTGTTAGAGCGCAATGCTTAATCTTTATATAGAAACATAAAATGCAACCGACGATGGTAAGACAAACGGATGTTGTGCCAGATAGATTACCGCCGATGTGTTGGAAACAACGCATTATTCGATGTTTTAAGAATTTTATTTCTTTTATTTCGGCTTTAATCGAACAAAATCTCAAGGAAAATTGCTCGAAAAAACATTTAAAAGCAGCTTTCATGAACAACGACAAACTTTCTAAAAACATTAAGCAGTTTTCAACATATTTTTAACTAAATTCATTACTTATTCAGCTATAATACATAATGCAACTAAATAAAATATCCACAAACTTGCAGTTCATGCTCGCGATGTAAAAAAAATTAATTGCTTAGATACCTATATTATACGGAAATATAGTTAAAACAAAACAGTATAGATTTACATATGCAGAGTTTTATAAATTCTCAATTTGATACAATTATAGACTAAAAATAAATATTAACATAAACAAGGGAACAAAATGGGGAGACTGGATACGGTTGCGTGCCAGTCTTCATAATTAGCAGAACTACAAGGGATAAAAATTTTGCTGTAGAAAAGCACCAAATTATCCAAGTCCATTTATTAATATATGTTTTGGACGTAATTGTAGTAATGAGAATGTATGATATTAAGCTATAAATGTGTTATAATTTAACAATTTTAATGTATTTTTAGGAACTATCACTACAGACCCTAAGCGTTGTCACAACCGCTCCAAGGATGTGGTCAATTGTAATATTTTCCTTTTTTTCAATTTATTCTTATGAATTAGCTATTGTACTTCAGGACAGAGTGTCGGTTTTACATATATATATATATATATAGAGATATTATTATAAAAACATTCTTTTACCAACTGTTTGGTATAGGAACAAAATTATGAGTGATAAAATATTAATTATCCCAGATGTCTCCCACACTTATAAAAACTTAAAACATATATAAATTCGAAAATATAAATATTTTTAAACTTTTAATTCTAATTTTGCTTAAAATCTCAAATATTCATATTGTATTGTTTACTTTTATAATTTAAAGTAAAAAACTATGACAGTTTTGATGGATAGATAGAATGTACAATAGTTACAAGAAATTATACAAGTAAGGAATTTCAGTCAATTGAAAATGTCACCAACAAATCAACTAGAAAAACCATTAAAACTACTTGCAAAATCATTTATATCACCGATTATTGCAAATTATGTGTATGATTAAATAATTAATAGATAGAAGTTATTTATTACATGTTGTAGGAACGTTGATATCAATACATTTTATATTATTATTTCATTTTATTTTATATAATTAACTAAATAATTGACTCGATGTCAATAGCGTATTTAATTCATAGCAAAATGAGATTTACTTTAAGAAACTAATGTTGATAACTTTTATAGAGTTAATAAGATTTTTGGTTATCTGATTCAATAAAAAAATCTAATTTGTCTTAATTATCCAAGCGTCATTAACAGGAAATATTAAAACTTAATCAATATCTATCTAATGATAAAGGGCATGTTTTGTGTAAAGTTAAAAATATATCTAGACATATATTTATTACAAATATATTTTATTGTAATAAATGTCTAATAATTTTAACTTAATGAGATGATAAAATACATTACATAGTGCAGATTTGGGAAACTCAAGCGCTTGCTTTTAAATAGTGATAAGCTATCCTTTTCATTAAGTATTGAAGTGTTAGAAGGCATTTTTTATCCAGATAAATCCAAATTAATTAATACAATAGGTACATTTTGTGCTTAGTTACAGTTAATATTCTACAATAATATCTTTAAGGTTTATTTTTAAAATAACAATTTTTCTTACATTATAATTTTCTACTTGTATTTGTGGTTTGTATTTAACAATAAGCCCTTGAATTGAATTTTAAACGTTTAACATTATATCGGTATCAATTGATATAACACTCTGTAACAGGGATGATCAACAAGTTGATGGCAATTGACTTGTCTATCGTGAAGCCAATTTTGGCCGATCACTTACCATTTTGATTGTAAAAACATCTATGTCTAAAAACTACAAATAGTTAGTTTCCATATTTAGGCTTCATTATTTTTCTCCCTTTGTATGATGAAGTTGTTTATTCCAAGAGATTACAATTACTTAATTTACACTTCGTACTTAAACTTCACGAAGATTAAACAACGTCCTATCCCAACTAATTTTTCCATTAAAAAGAAATTACTTTTAATTTTATAATTGCGATTCTTTACTTATAGATTCAAATATAGTTGATCAGTAAGGTTATTGTGATTTTTATATAGATATGATTAAGTGAGGTGCGCTCAAAAGAACTGCCTAAAAATTAAATTCTTTATATGCATTTTTACTACTATTGTTTACAAGTTGATTGCGACTCATTTTTAAGACAAAAAGTCATTTTTCACCCCCTTCTCTATAACAATATAAACATTCCGATACTCAATGAAAATCACTTTATTAAACTTACTAGTCTAATGGTTAATTGACTTAACCATTTCTCTCACTTCACTTAGATCAAATAATAATAAATTTATATTTTGCTGTTTCAGTTACCAAGGTAAAAGTCCAAGTTGCGCAGGAACTTGTACGAGTGTATCCCTTTTTTTTCCATTATAACTAAACTTACCTCATATGNTCAAATAATAATAAATTTATATTTTGCTGTTTCAGTTACCAAGGTAAAAGTCCAAGTTGCGCAGGAACTTGTACGAGTGTATCCCTTTTTTTTCCATTATAACTAAACTTACCTCATATGTACAGTGGGTAAGTTTATAACCAAACTTTGAACAATTTTCATACCAAAACATTTAATGTGGTAATCACAATTTGTTATAAAATGGTCATTATTTTTAGTATTTTTAAGCAAGAATATTTAATTAGTCTAGAATATAAGCAAGGTTTTGTCTTTATAGGACTTCAAAGCGTAAACACAAACGCTGTCATCGATGTAAATAAGCTCCAACAAAAAGCGAATAGTTTTAAATCTATAACGTGCTTAATGTTGTGCTTAACTACTGAACTAAATAACTAACAAACAAAAACTAAAATCGATTTGCACTCGGAAGTATGTATGTTGAAAAATGATGTTATAGTGCGGTCGAAAAAAACTCTGTGTAATAATTACAAAATGAATTTGCATAGAATAATCGTATCGAAAAAAATGTAAAGCATTGTTGTGTTGCTTATTGCTTCACTAAGTCAGAAATTGCGAGTCGGTCCATTAATTGTACGATGCATGGAAAGGTGCAATGAAGTGTGCATATTTATTTACTTATTTCTCTATACCTTTACTATATTTGTTAAAAAAGCGTGGCAGTCATTCAATTTGTTAATCTAATTTACGCTATGTTTACTATATAACTAATGCAATCTGTCACGATTTATTTATGCACTTTGATGGTAAAATTAATAGCATTACATAGAAAAGTGGTAACGCTGTTTATTATCTATAAAACGTGACTGAATTGATCTAGTTTTGTGCGCATATATATATATATATATTGATACACAATCGGCCACATTTTTTTCTTCTATTTTCATTTCCGTTAATGTATTAATTAGAAAATCTATGCCATAATATTCCAACACACAAAATAATGCTTTGTTTTGCTGCCTTCACTGATATTAATGCCTTTTAAAATAATTAATGTACCAATCAGACAATTTCATTATAAATTCATAATTATAAACAAATGATGCCATTCATCATCTCAGCAGCAAAACTATTATTGTTTTCAAAAAGAAAGGTATTAAATGATACATCTATAACAAATGATTAAACACAAAGTTTTCAAACGGCGAAACTTTCGCACAATCGAGGGTGATTTGAATTTTTTCTTCCTGCGTTGCGTTGATATAGCGAAACTTTCGCATTTAATTAAAACGAAAAAGTCGTAACGTGCGTTTAAACGGATTTATTAGCCATTAATTGCAAATTACAAGCAATTTCATTGTTTCGAATTGTTTTTATTGTAAATTACCACAATTTACATGTCAATCAAGCTCTTATTTAGAGCATTTAAATCAAGAGGATGGTTTAATTAATAATTTATTATCTATCTTTTTTCTCCGCTTTATTCTAATTCCGAACAAAAA
Organism: Adinopsis sp. GC000173; assembly: GCA_030264715.1. NCBI lineage: Eukaryota > Metazoa > Arthropoda > Insecta > Coleoptera > Staphylinidae > Adinopsis > Adinopsis sp. GC000173. The sequence goes on along the minus strand of JARJDW010021986.1, from coordinate 23,463 downwards.
TTCCTATTCTATGAGAATCGGAAATTATTGAATAATCATGTTGTTAATTAAATTTCTTTTCGAAATTTCAATGACAACAATAAAAATGATTTAGTATCGTTATTCCCCTGAATGTTTTTTATGTATAGAACATTATTTAGTTCTTATTCGATAAATTGATATTTAATAGGTTTATTTTTATAAATAACAATTTTATAATCGCATGTTTATGAAATTGTATAGGTAGTAAATTTACTGGTTTTTTTTAAATTTTCTACACCACACCATAATTTATATATAATCGTGTTTCTATTGTTAATAATTAAAAAAGCTTTTAGCGAATTAAATAAATATGTTTCTAATTCATATTTCTAAAGATGCAATAAAAATACAATATTTTACAACATTTGAAAAAACGTAATGTGTTTTAAAGATAAACATTATTGTAGTTAATGTAAATAATTTTATAATTCTTAATCATGATTTTTTATATTACCTAAGTAAATTCTAAAGTAATTTGTTTCTAAGCGAAGTGAAAAATACACAGTTATTTTTATTTAATTGCAGTTTATAATTAATTATTAATTTGTATAGTCAATGATTTAAACAATAGTAATTTCATTTAGTAAAGAGAGTTATAATTAGAATAAAAAAACGTTGCAATAAAGAACATTTTTTATTTAATGTTAACTTATTTGTTCAAGTATGTTTTATAATAGTTTTAGTAACTGTTTATGTTACAAAACTCGTGTATATCTTCAAGAAAACTAAAATATTCTATTAAGTAATGTTCAGAAGTTTAAAATTGATTTGAAATAAATCTTGATGAAAAATTTTGAAAAATGAACATATTTTACAACTTGCCACAAGTATCAATGTTTTAGACACATTTTATATACAACATATAATTATATTAATAAGTTTTTTTTTTGTCATCAATCTGTGCTGCACATGAACTAAATTGCACATAAAGTTCTATAGAGTGTAGCACAAAAAATTCTACTTCATGACAAGTTCATGTTGCAAAAAAAAACACTTTTATTAGTAGATTGATTTTGATTCAAAAATTTTGAACGGTTGTTGCTTGTCAGTGTTTGACATGATACTGTTTCTTTCCAACCCTTTATGATAGAGAACAATTTGATATTTCCTTTTGGCATTGGAATATACAATAGATAAATAAATTGTCAAGAATATAAGTTAGATATGTGTGAACATTTGATCATAATGAACATATAATGAACTAAATCAATTAGGCATTCCAAAGAACTGTCGGCTACTGAGGTATAACCTGTCAATATTTTATTAAGGAACGGTTGGCCCGGTAGGCCTTAATCAATGCCATTAGACATTAAAGTTAAAATCATCATAAAAAAGCATAGCAAAGTGGTATATCTCAAGAATTGATACAGTATTGGCACAAAAAAGGAACACTTCATTTTCACAGGCTGCATCTCAACAGTTAAAATATTTTGGAATGACTAATAGGAGGTGCAAAAAAGTACAAAACTTTTATGAATTTTGCACTAAACTTGACAAAATAACACTACGTGGCAGATGAACCAAATGTGCAAATGTTAAAAAAAACATGTTTTTTGTTTTTGCACATGCAAAATATTCATGAACATGAACAAAAAAACAAACCTAATGTTTATAATAAGGCGAAATCGCACTAAACGAACATTTATTTGCTTGGCTACAGTTTTTAACAAATTGATAAAATCTGCAATCAGTTCTTAGAAAGAAACAATGATTAATTTGAGAGCATCATTAAACTTTATAAAATTCTTGGAAACTTCTAGCTAACCACACTAATTTAGCCTAAAACGGACGCAAATTTTAAAAAGTTCTAAAAGAATTCGATTGATTAATCAAATATTAAGCAATAATTCACTGTTTGATAGTATATCGCGATACATTTTTTATAATTAATCAGCTTGACCAAAAAGCGAAATGAAAACAGTTATTCATGTTAGAATACTATACATCCACACTATGTCAACTTTGACACATTTTATAATAACCTAGAATTAATTATGCCAGCTCCGCCAGCTCTGACACGAGGGTTGTTGTAACGCTACTTAGTACATACTAATATGAATATTAAGAACTTGTTTACAAATCAGGACATGTCATGTTCGAATCACATTCATTTGGTTGATTCTTACATGAAGAATGGCACAATATGAAGCGAAAAGAAAAGAAATTTGATGTATGCGTTGTGTTTTATCATTTTGATATTAAACGAACTGCTCATATTTCATTGTAGATACTGTCAGGCTCTAATATTTTTATTATATCAGCGTGTGATATATTTTCAACTTTGATATCGTTCGATTGTACAATGTGTGTGTATTTTTGTGAATGGCATGCACGGAGGAGAGTTGGTAGTTAATCTAGAAACCCCTTTATTGAACTTACTATGAATGATAGAATGTCAAGGAGATTGTTGAAATTAATATGCCATGTTATTTCAGTTCAGGATAATGATAAATTTATGACATATCATTATGTGTAGAAATGAATTAGTGACGAAAATATTACGCGTCTTGCCACTAAATGTCACTGGACCTTTTAATTTCGTTATTTTACATCTTGTTTACTTAATGGCTGGATATTTGCTGCGATGGAAGAGATTATTTCAAATTAAATTCATTTGGCGTGAGAATTTGCTTCGTGATTTAAACATTATATTCCCGCGATAAGTTTTTACAGGCTGTAAATCAGATGTCTAACATAAAATTGAAATTTTAATTTCGGGTTTCAATTCACAACTGAAACGTTGAGATTAATTTGTTGTACGAAACTTTATTTAAAAACGTAATCGTTCGGAGCAAGTTCGAACAAGCAAAAACCTAAAATATCACACAAATGTCATTAGCTTTCTTTTCGTTTTAAGTTAACATATTGAGAATAAATCACTATACTTAATAAAAATGCAACTGTAATAGATTCAAATGACTTCTTTTCAAAAAATTTTCATTGATTAATATAAATAGTACAGTTTGTTTGACCTTTATTAGTAAATTACAATTTAATATATCGAAATAAAGCATTAAATAAAATATTACACTTTTTAGCGTTTTTTTTTGTTTCAATTTAACATATTGAGAACAAATTACTATGCTTCTTACATCACAATATTAAAATTTGATAATATATTCCTTTAATTAATATAAATGGTACAGTCTGTTTGATCTTTGCTAGTTCATGACAATTTAATACCGAAATAAAGCAATAAATATCTTGTTTACCTAAATTTTTTTTTTTTTCGTTTCAATTCAAGGTATTGAGAACAAATCACTACAATTAATAATGAAAATGCATCCCTAATAGATTCAAATTACTTCTTGTAACACAATATTACAATCAAATTCGATAATATTCTTTTAATTTATTTAAATGTTATAGTTTGTTTGACTTTTGCTTGAAAGTCAGGACAATAAAATTTATAAAGAAAACATAAAATAATATAATACATTTTTTTTATTTCAATTTAACATATTGAGAACAAATCACTACAAGTAATAATAAAAATGTATTCGTAATGGATCCAAATTACATCTTGTATATTAAAATTCGATAATATATTCCTTTAATTAATATAAATGGTACAGTTTGTTTGACCTCTGTTAGTTCAAGACAATTTAATATATCGAAATAAAGCATTAAATATCATGTATTTTTGATAATGTTATTAAATATTTATAAGGTGAAGATGTTTCGTTTATTAAATATGCAAATGAAGTTTTTATTCGCTTTTAATCTCCTCATACTGTTTTTTAATTAATATTAAATAAATTATAGGTTTTAATTGGGACTTTACTGTATTATCGAAGATAATTCCATATAACAATAAAACAGCTATACATAATTTGCAATTTCATTATCTGAATGATGGTTATTTAGATTTATAAGAGACCGTGTCTTTTTTATTTCTTTTAGATTTGTGTGTGCATGTAACATTACGTAAATGTATAAATATATTGCAAAATTATTGTTGCATGTTTAAATCAAATTGTCTACATGTATCAATGGTAAAAGCAATTGCTTTAATTTTTATTTGTTTGCTTCTTCATAAATAATACATGGGGATACATACTTTTACGCTTATTGCCAATTACAAAATTACAATCTATATACATAGTATTACTAGGCGGCATGAATAGAAGATTGTTTGACAAAATAAATATTCACAAGCGTGGTAGAAAAAGTAATGAAATGTTACATTATGATTTGAATTTACAATATCCTTTCAGCATAAAAATTACTTGTTATTTATTATTAAACTTCATGAATGTTATCGGATAAACTATCATCTAAGTATACCAATATGTATGTAATCGCTTTTTCATTAAATATGCAACGTAGAAAAATAATCCACTCATTTATTTTTCGAAATGGTTTCGCATTGCTTATTACATTTTTATTAATTGCAAAAATTCAATTCAGTTTAAATTATATACGAATGTAATGATAAACAATATATTTTGATATATTGTTACAGCAGCAGCACATGTTGAGCCATACAATTGTTTTTTTACTTTTTAATAAATTGTGTGTGATGAGATCACTGTTATTAGATTAGAGTATAATTATCCGCGAATCTTCGATATATCATCACTTTTACAAAAGAACAATTTCGTGATCGTTGACCTTTTTCTTTTTCTATTTAGCACTCCTAAATTGAATCACCTGATTTGCGGTAGTTAAACAATTCATTCGCTAATTTTGATCTAATGATGTAGAGGTAAGAAAATGACTCCATAGTTTTTTTCTCAAAGTCGTAGATATTTATATATTGAGTGGTTGCATAACTTTATGCCCGATTTGCGCGTTGCCAGAAATATTTCTTTTTGACTGTGCTATTATCAATTTTATAATCATATTATTTATTGACGGTGAACTACAGGTGCAGTGAATCACCATAAGTTAAAAAGTTAACTTAAATAAAGTTGAGTGCAGGGTTAATATTCTAAATGCTAAATGATCAGTTGAAAATGTCATATTATACGAACTTAAAAAAGGAATGAGAGTTGGTACTGCTACAAAAAATATTAAAGACGTTTTATTTGGATCATACTCCTGCTCTAAGGATAGTTAAAAAGTGGTTTGGTCGATTTCGAAATGGTGATTTCAATTAAAACGATCAAATTCGCGCTGGGTTCAGTTTGTTCCGTTCTGCCAGAATGTGCGGAACCCATATAGGTATCGAGTTTCGTAGTATAGCCAGATTTTTTTAAATGGCGAAATGCTGTCGATTTGTCAATACTTAAGTTCTCAGCAATCTCTTAAGTCAAAATTCTTGGATTACAATTCACCAAATCACGAATACAGTCATTATTAATGCCGGAAGGTCTTGCAGAGCGAGGTTGATAGTTGAAACTGAAATCACCATTTCCAAAACGACCAAACCACTTTCTGCTGTTTTTAGAGATCCGAATAAACGTCTTTAATATTTTTTGTAGCAGTACCAACACTCACTCCTTTTTTAAATTCGTATAATATGACATGTCGCACTTATCATTTTTCATTTTGAATACTAATCCTGCACACAACTCAATTTGAGTTAACTTTTTGTTAAGCTTATGTTGACTCACTGCACCTTTAGTTCACTGTCAGTAAATAATATGATTATAAAATTGATAACAGCACAGTCAAAAAAGAATGTTTTTGGGCAACGAACAAATCGGACACGAACTTCTGCACTCACCCAATATAAAAGTTGGATATAATTTGTGATTGGTACTTACATCCGTATTTTATCGCTATTTTTTAATTGATAACATGTGTGATTGTAACAGCAAAATCTGATTTTACAAACATTGTATCTATATTAAATTGTTACTATACTTAATGGTTTCAAAATTAATCAATATCCTATAAAACTCAAATAGTTGCAGTATACCTAAAACTGTGTTAAAAATATTTTGAGGTTATCAAATCACAATAATTTTTATTTAGAATTCGTATTAAATGAAAACTGTTATTTATAAGCTTTTATAGATTTTATAAATTTGATGCAAAATTTATTTTAAAATCTGCGAATTTATTAAATGATGAAATTTTAATATAGATCATGGATTTCCGCCACAAACAAACGTACTGTCACGCAATTAATTAGCTGCAGATATATTTAGTACAAGGATATAACTCGTCACTGATAAAGTTTTAATTATATGTATATATTAAATGTATTTAAAATGTACCTATGTATTAAAATGTCATTCGAAATAACTGGCTCAAAAAAATCTATTCAATTTTATAGACAATGTGTGCTGTTGCAATTTTTAATCGTTATAAACATTACGAGTCCTTCTAGTAGCGACTTTTATAATACTAAGTTATCCTATGCCAACATGGTTCTTAGTTGATTCTGTCATCCAAGGCAAATTGATTCCAGTTGAGATTACACTAAATAAGTTGCTATCGTCTAATCAGATTTAAAGATTAGAAACAACATCATTTTCTATAAACATCTGAACAAGGCTTCTTATAACTTAAAGTTTTATAAGTGCATTATCATTCTTAAAAGGATTTCTAACTCAGTGCTTTATTTTTCCTCATTTAATTTGTTAGACAGGGAACTAATTTGTTATAAATACTACCATTTTTGAATAAAATGTAAGTCTAATTATAATATCGATATCTATATTAACTGCTGCAAATTGATATTTTATTTTAATTTGTTACCTACTTTAGAGTATTCAATTGGTATAATGCGTGTTCTTTATTGCGGTTTAAATCATTGGAACTTGATATACGATACATATAAGCATATCTTTTTAATCATTTGATCATTTCTAATATTGTAATGTATTCCTCCCGCGAGAATAAAGATTTAAAATCGGTTATTACATCATGTTATTTTTCTATTTATGGAGTGGAATAGAAATTTCAATATCAATTAATGATTTTTGTTAGCGTTTACGAACGAGGAAGGTACAAGCAAACGATATTTTATTACATCATAGATAAATATCTAATGCTTCTGCTGAAAATGTCCCTATTTTAAATTAATAGCTCATCGATAAATAAATAGTAGGAAGTTATTTACAATATTATTCAGTAGCTAGATCTTAATAAATAAATTAATGTTTTTTTAATATATGCTTGTGCGTACCTACTTTATATGCGACTCATTATTCAACATTGATTCACAATGAAAATAACTCATTGTTTCAAATTCAAGCATTTAAACTAAATATGCAATGTTGTGTTTTCTGAAATAATATACAATTTCACAAATAATTTTCATATAAACTGGTTGCAAACAAAACGATTAGCTTGTTGAATTTTAATTTTGATTGTGTGCTTTTATGTATTTTGCTGAATATTTTTATTATGAAATTCACATTGTTATTGAGTGTCTAAAAGGAAAGTGGACTAGACTTCATTACCATTTGCACCAATTTGATGCGAAGAACGTTTCGTGTACATTAATTTGAAATATTTAAAAAGCTAATATAAATTTCATGTAAATTATTCATCTGGAATGAATATATCGAATAATTGTTTTTAATTTATAGACTGGGTAGATAGATAGAAACTCAAAAAATAATATTAGTAATATGGTATTTGATATAAATTTAAATAAAATGTAAATGAATGAAATTTTGAATTTAATTAACTAGATAAAGAAACGTAATATTTACATCCTATAACTATATCGTATTTCTGAATGTCTTGAAATAAATTCAGTTTAACTATTTAAATGGAACCAGAAATATGGTTTATGTATTAAATGAAGCAATTAACATTTCATCTATAGGAAAAAGTCTTTAAGATATATTTCTATAAATACTTCGTTTTAGAAGATTTTATCTTATATTCATATATTTTTGTAAATAGTTTATAATAATTGCTATTATACAGGGTGGTTCAATTTTACTTGAGACAGGCGAATAACTTTGAAACAGTGCGTTTTAGAAGAAAATGTTTTGAATAAAAGTTGGATAAAATAAAGGGGGAAATTTAATGGTACTAATCACTTTGGCCATGGCCGCAGCTTCATGGTTATTTTGACATCAACTTTGTTTTTTCAAATAGAAACCCCCATTTTTTTGTTCAGAATCCCAATCAATGTAAAAAATGGGGCAACCTTTATTAATTGATTTTTAATCCGATTTCAATATTGGAAGATATTTATGAAAATAAAAATTCAAAAACCATCCTGGTCATGCGAATAACGGAGAACTTTGGGAAAAAATGTTTCCAATAAAAGTTATTTAAAATGAAAATGGAAATTCAATGGTACTAATACCAATTTGGTCCAATGATTTTAGAAATTTTATTTTGATATTTTTTTTTCAAAATTGAAATCGGATTAAAAACAACTGTAATAAAAGTTGCCCCATTTTTTACGTAGATTTGGATTATGAACAAAAAAATGGGGATTTCTATTTGAAAAAACAAAGTTGATGTCAAAATAACCATGAAGCTGCGGTCATGGCCAAAAGTGATTAGTACCATTAAATTTTCCCTTTCATTTTATCCAACTTTTATTCAAAACATTTTCTCCTAAAATGCACTGTTTCAAAGTTATTCGCCTGTCTCAAGTTAAATGGACCACCCTATATATAAGGTGTTAACAAGTTCGACCGACAAGTCATGATTGATGGTAATAAGTAGCATAAGGTATAAGCAAAAAATTCAGACCGATATAGACGCCAAAATAATGCAAAAATCAGTTTATGAAAACTACGTTGGGGGACTAAATTGTTAGAGCTGGTATTTGAACGATATTGAATTAGGAATTGCCGTAATGGACGCTATCACACCTAAAAAGGTGCGGATATTTTAAATATAAATAAATTTTATTTTGGTACATTCAAAGATACTTAATGAAAGAGCCTATACAATGGCGGTGCGACTACACCAAATGGTGATAAGAGCTACATTTTATTGTGAGAAATTACCATCAGCAAGATTTACGTCTATGGGCTCATATGTGATATAGACGCTTACGAGTTCTAAACTGATTCTGAACTAAAATCAGTCCTCTATCAATTCGGTTCGGAATTCTAGTTCTGAATCAGTTCGCAACTGCAATTGGGAATGAACCTTATATATAAGCAATTAGTTATTTAGATCCTTATATGCAGTGTAAATTAAAAATACTATCCTTGTATTGTGTTAAAAAATAATCCATCTTCACCATGCACAAACACAAATAAATTAAGCACAACTCGGATGATTATACGGTATATAAATTAAATAGAACACTTATTAAAAATGCGTCTTATCAGTAGATCATCTTGCTTTGTACTAATAATTTAATGTATCAGTCAAATATACCATATGTACCTATCTCAGAGGGCAGACGCAATAAATTGTTTACTTCAAGAGCACGTACAGGCGCAAGTAATGGATGAGTCATACATGCGTGAATTACATGCAATAATATAAATACATTGCAGGGTGGTTTCGTAATAAGAAACCATTCCAATAACTGATTAGATAATTTTCAAACTAATTCGTGCTCAATTTATTGTGTTTGTGCAAGGATAGGATATTTTCCTCAGCAATACAAGGTAGGAACACATAGTCATATAAAAACCTATAGCCGCAAACGATTCCTAATATCTTTAAGAAGCAAATTCGTATTCTACATTATATAGAAAATATTATAAAAATAACTTCTATTTAACACTTGCGGTGTTGATTTCCACTTATGGTTTTCTACATGATTATGATTCATAACACCATTGGCAAGCATAATCACATAACAACCCATAGACCTAAATTGATATTTAGCACAATACATAAAATATTAAGAAGTGGCTCTCTTTAATACATGATGTAATCGTTTACGGCTATTGGCTTTTATTGATTATGTCTTCTAATGACATTAGATCACTGACTTGTGCGTAAGTTTTTATTTTCTAATGAAGCTTTAGTTTTGTTTAATAGCCTTCAAATTAGTTTGAACCTATTGTACCTACTTATTCAGGAAGATGTTTAGTTCTATTGAAATTAAAATTCCTTTTATATTATATCACTTGGGCCAAATCGTATATGTCACGCGAGCTGTAGTTTGGCATTGTTGCTATAAGTATCATATATTACAAGAGGAAAATTATTTGCAGAAAAAAATGTGATAACATTATTATTAAGGATTTAACGTAGATAAGAGTCAAGTTTGAATTTAAATTATCAATGCACTTAAGAACATGCTTTGTTCAATTGATTTTGTAAGAGCAAATACCTACATGAATTTTGAATTTAACAAATTCATGTCTACAGACATTACTTGGTAGAATCTAATAATGTCAAAGAATAATTCTACATAAAGTTACAACAATAAGGAAGTTTTAAAATTTACTGATTAAAACAAGTAATTACACGTGGATGTTGCGTGTTACAATTTTATTAATTATTTTTTAAACCCGATAGAATGTTCTGAGTGCATTAGAATTGTTTATGAGTAATCAAATTTTAATAATCACCGTAAAACGGATTACATTAAAAGCCGCTCACTTTAGATATCAATAAACTTGCATTACAATCCTTCCTAGTTGTTATATCTTATAAAGTATGTAAATTTTAGAAATGTTATCAAATGAATTTTTATAACAATAAAATTATATATACGTACCACCATGCTGCTATAAAGCTTTACGATAGTGGGTATAACTTATAATTAGTTGAAAGCAATCTAAGTAAACAATAACGTGAACATTAATAGCTTTTCAAACGTGTGCAGATTAAATCAGCAATAACAATATAAGGGCACTTCATTGATGACTTCTGTATTATTTTCTCCTGTCAAACTTATATAAACAATCATCTTGCGTATAGAATTTATTAATTTTTAGATATAATACTTTATTAGTTTTTATTACACATTATCGTGTTTTCTTCAATTATGCATTTTTATTTGAACATTCTACACCCAGTTAATAAAACAGTTAGAGTATTAGCCTTAACATTCTCTAATTAAGTTTTTTTTGCAAATAAAAACTGGCGAATACGTTAATTATATAAGTTATCTGGAAACTGCTGCGCACGTTTTTTTCTAAATCAATTGAATAAATGAGGCGTTAAATTCGAATTTGTGTGTTGCCTTAGTTTCGCGATTCCTACAAATTAATTTATAATTGTTATATTTAAAAGTAGTTTAGTCATAGAAGCAGTTTGTCGCAGTTTCGTGCTGACCTAAATAAGTATGAAATTGATTGCATTGTACTCCCCTATAGTCCCGTAATAGAAATTTTTATTTCGTGTATCAGAAATGTTTGTTGAACGATTTGACAAATAACAAGACATAAAAAATATCGTTTTGTCTTTTTTATTATAAATAATACCCTTCTTTATCGAACATAAGCAAAGACTAAGTTATACATTTGTATTTACTGAAAACTAGCAACTTTTTTTGGTAAATAATAATAGGTAATTTAAATATTTCAAAGTGGTTGAATTTTTTCTTAGTAATTGCATAAATATATTTTTATGTTATCATTTTAAGCTAGAAAAAAGAAAAACGCAGAACATGTATTCAACAATACGTGCATTTCAACCAAATTTCTTGTTAAAATTTTAACGACTTTATTTTAATGAGAATTATTCTAATTCATATCTTTACGTTCGTTTGAAAATGTTCAAAAACTATTAGTATTAGGTACCTACTACTTAAACTAGCAACCTTTTTTGGTTAATAATAATAATTTAAATATTTCAAAGTGGCTGAATTATTTCATAGAAATTGCATGCTTGTTTCTATATTATATATTTCATTCAGGAAAAAGAATAATGCAAAACTTATATTTACCTAACAATACATGCAATTCAGTCAATTTTCTTGCCAAATTTTGTCTATTTTATTTTAACCTTTTCAGTACGGGCATATTTTACAATATCACATTCGCAGGACGCAAAAATTTGTTTTTTTTAACAGCAATTTAGGAAGAAGAAGAATAATATTGAAAAATGTCGAATCACGTACCTATAATAAAGAATAATAAATACATAGTTAATTATGCAATTTGATTTTAAGAAAATTTATAAAATTTGAGATATATTTTTATGATGGCTTTCCACTTGCTACGTATGTAACTCATACTTTATTTACGTTCTTTTTGCAGTCTGGACAGGTTTGTGTGCCACGTCACAAACAAAAAAACTGCAATTGATAAGAATTAGATTTAGTTTAGAGGTGATTGTCAATGCTTTCAACTACGTGCGTGCAGTGATTGAAAATTTTGTCAAAAATCTCAAGATGGTGGAACTCTATGGTTTTTCGACACTTACTACTTGAGAATAAAGGTATGTAATTTTATATAAATATAATATATAGTTTATTAATAACGTATCGTTTTTTAATCGATAATAATTTGATAAAAATTGGCATTCAACATTATAAAGAAGATATTATATTGTTGCTCTTTTCACTTATAGGTTTCTACGTGATTATCATTCCTAAGATCATTAGAAACTATAATCACATCACAACTCATAGGCGAATATTGATATTTGTCACAGTAATGTTAAGAAATAGTGCTCCTTAACATGTGAGGTATTTGTTTGCGCCTATACGTTGTTATGTGATTATGATAGCTCACATTATGAGGGTGCAATTTGATATTTTTTGCTATAGGAAAAATCTTAAAATAAATTTGCGTTTAACACATGAGGTAGACGTTTACACTTATAAGTTTCTATATGACTATGATTCCTACCAGCATTAGGAATATATTTATAACAAAATGTGTTTACTTTATTTACCCATAGTCATACTTTAGGACATCCATAATTCTAATAAGTATCGAGTAGATGTAACACAAAGAAATATCTAATATATCAACATCCTGTAGACAAACATACACTAATATAATTCAATAATGTATGCTCAATGTATCTGCAGCGTTAATTAGCGTTATTCGACTTTTAAAACAAGTAAATTTATTAAAACGTGCATTGACGAGACCCGGCTATCGCGAGTATTTTCGAAATTCGCCTATTGACGTGACCCAATCCCGAAAGGGTTAAAATTATTCTGTAAGTGAATTGTGGGAAATAATGATATTTATTTTGCACATTATTTTTTTGTCGCTTTATATATTTCCTCTATTAATATAAATGAATCTTGCAATCAATAAATTCGATTCAAAAATACATTCTATGAAATTGATCAAGTACCTACAGATCAACTGTACATTAAGCGATTAGTTATTTAATCGCCTGAAAATAAATACTTGTAATAATATTAAATCATTTTTGCTTGATTGATTAATAAATCAAATCTATTTTTGAAAATTAGCTTTTGGTTATTAATTTAATACGTAGTAGGTAATAAATTACTTTATTTCTTCATTTATTATAATGGTAATTTGAATTATTGTAATTAGAATTTTATTAACAAACTTAATTTAAAAAATTGTACTAGAACTTTTCAGTATGTAAAATTTTAACCTATTTGTACTTTCATTTAGAATCATAATGTTATGTTTGTAATTTGAAAGGTGGTTTTTAATTGAAAATTAGATTTTATTAGGTACAATTTAGGTGTTAATCATAGAAAAGCTTGTAAATTATTATATGCAAACATCCTTAATAAAGTTTACACTTTTAACGAGCTAATTAAGACGGATTATGATTTAAATGTATTATAATGCTTACGTTTTTATTACCGTTTGTCTAAAATCACATGGTTATTTCCTTCAATATTTTAAAATATACCTAGTTAAAACAATTTAAGTATAATTTAATTAAAGAATTAGTACTTTTGTATTGCGTCAACTTGAGGTTTGCCAATTATTATTCTAATTTTTTACGGCTATATCAATTATGTAACGAGTAAATTGTAAAACTGATTAAAAGTTATCATTTAATAAAACTATACCATTTTAATAGGTACAATTATGTGTTAATAAGTTATTATTAATAAAATAAAATAATTAATGAATTTATTACTATCACATAAAATGCATTAGCTATTTAGGTACTTGAAAGTTGTTTTCAAACTTTTTGCCAAGATTTATTATACAATTAGGATTTTTAGCGGATTGATGATTATTTTTTTCAATTTGGCAAAAACTTTTAGAGAAATTATTTACGTGCATGTAAATATGTAAATTCTACATTATAAATAAAGAAAATTAGAATGTTGTTGTTATTGTTGAAAATATCTTTTTTCCAAGAGATTTATGTGTGTGGTATTAATTATTTATAGAAATGTTTATATTTATAGTTTTTTTTAATTTCTTTAGATGCATATAATGTTATATTATTTTCCTACTATGCAGGCTTGCTATGCTATTATTATTTTTTATATTAAATGTAATTTGTACTTCTTACATCCTTTATAGAGTATATTTGATATTTAGAAAATATTCTAGTCATTTTGCAATATACCGTATTTGACGGTATGTAAGGCAGTTTTTCCCAGATTTTTATCCTTAAAAATCAAGGTCAGTTTAAATGATAATAGTAAACATTTATAGTAGGAAAATTGGAATAAATAATAGGTAATATGGCAAAAAGACAATCGTATATAATGAAGAAAAAATGCGAAAGCTGACACCAGATTAGTACCTACATAACACGTCACAATTTAAGTCTAACATTAAATTTAGATGATTGATAAACTAGTACTTTATAGTTAAAATTTTTTAATATTGTTGTTTTTTTTAATGAAAACGTTTGCCATTCAATTAATGATTCAGATGCACAGTTTTATTGTAAATTACAAGAATTAGTCGTCGTTTTCAAAGTACTGAATAATATGCATAGCAAGACTTTTGTGACATTGCTCCCAGTGACTTATTGCAGTTGCTTTCATAATCTAGCAACAATAAAGAATTATTCTTAGAAGTTTGTTTTAGTTCCTGCAGTCTTGTTGATATTTATATACCATTATTTTTGTAAGTATTACTGCATGATGGTACAAAAATTTTATGATATATTCAATTGAATATTTTTTCTACATGAACACATATAAAAAAAATATGACTGATGTTCCATAGAATCGCTGCCTTGCAATTGCAGAAATAAATAAGTTCATGTTATTGTTTAGTAAGATTAGTCATTATCAATAAAAAATGACAACAATATTGCTCTATGCAGCATTGGTAAAAATAAAGGTAGTTTTATGCTGTAAGAATCAAGTAAATTATGGTTCAATAACAATGACATATAAACTTTATTTGAACACTTGAAATATAATATAAAAATTAATCCAACATTACCGTTTAGATTCAGTTTAGTACTTTGTTAAACTTCCAAAAAAAGCTTTAGTAAGCAAACAATTTGCAATAAAAGAATAATAAGATCTATAATTTTTATTCTTTATGCTTCAATCTAATAAAAAATAAAACAAGCACGATTAAAAAAATAAATTTACTGAATAAAAATTAATGTAAACACAATACAATTAAATATAGTAGATATACTATTACTATAACATTATTTCCTAATTAAATGTGTAACATTACATTGAAAAAATATGTTAACGCCATTACGTTTAATAATAGTTTATTGAGATTTTTAAATAAACTGTAAAATTAATTACTTATACTTATCGCAACAATCTGAGTGTAATTCAAAACAACTTGTAGATGCTATCTGTAACTAATATTAATGTTAAACCTTACAGAAAATCTGTTTCTTATAATTATAAAGATTTTTACAAAAGCAGGATGAAAGCTTAGTTTATTATCTATCTCAACACAGATTTCTCACATTCGAAATCACATAAACAAGCAAAAAATTAATAATTAATTATTTTTATTGTTTGGTAATCGATTTTCTAACGATCATCACCACAAATTAATGTGTTAATTATTCTATAAGTCACGGCCTATATGAATAACAGTACAATTTAAATTTAAAAAAAATTAATTTAAACATTCAAGTTAAATAAATCATAAAGCAATTTTCTTAGGTGTAATATTGTGCAGTTTACATTATACATGCGTACTTTCATATTTGTTTAACAAATTAATTAACTTTTGAAATAATTTATAACTATTAATCAATTAAATGAAATAATTTATGGAAATGACTTATGATTATGAGGAAAGCTTGAAAAACTAATTAAAAAAATTAATATATAGAATTGGCAGCACACATACCTCCGCGTATTTTTAGACACATTGTGTGTGTACTATAAAAATAAATTATTAGCGTTATTAAATGTTGTAATATTAATTTATATTTAGATATACGTAATTTTGCGAATAAAATTTTAATAAACAATAAAAATGATTAAAAATGCAACAAAATTTTCATGGCTGGGACGAATACTTTATGAGCAATTTCTGTGATTTTATTATACTATTAAGTACTAACAAAATTATTAATAAACATTCATGAAATGATCAAAAGCATACATTAGCTTGTACACTATGTATTGTTTAGAAAATTTCTCCAATTTTTAGTCAAACAATTAATTTTATAGTAATATTAGATAATTTTAAATAATATTAATTTATATTTAGATATATTATTTTGCAAATAAAATTTTGATAAACAATAAAAATAATTAAAAATACAACAAAATTTTCATGGCTGGGACGAATACTTTATGAGCAATTTCAGTGGTTTTATTATACTATAAAATACTAATAAAAATTATTAATAAACATTCATGAAATGATCAAAAGCATACATTAGCTTGTTGTATTGTTTAGTATAGAAAATCCCCCAAAAAAATTCATCAATTCTTAATTAAACGAACAATAGCGTTCAAAAATTAGATAATTCAAATTACGAATAATATTAATTAGGATTTAAATACGTTATTTTGCAAATAAAATTTTAGTAAACATCAAAAATAATTAAAAAATCGACAAAACTGTTTATTGCTGGGAAGCATACTTTACGAGAAATTTCAGTGATTTTATTATACTATAAAGTATAAATAAAAATTATTAATAAACATTTGTGAAGTAATCAAAAGCAAACTCTCGCTTGCACACTATGTATTGTTTAGTATAGAAAATGCTCAACAAAATTTCTCCAATTTTTAATCAAACGAACAATAGCGTTCAAAGATTAGATAATTCGAATTACGAATAATATTAATTAGTATTTAGATACGTTATTTTGCGAATAAAAGTTTAATAAACAAAAATAATTAAAATTGCAACAAAATTTTCATTCCTGGGACTAATACTTTATGAGCAATTATAGTGACTTTATTAACAAAAATTACTAATGAATATTCATAAAATAATCAAAAGCATTATAAATTGTTTGGTATAGAAAATACTCAAAAAAAAAAATCTCCAATTTTTGGCCAAACAAACAATAACGTTCAAAAATTAGATAATTCGAATACTTCATCAGCAATTACAGTGATTTTATTAACAAACATTAATAAACATTAATGAAATAATCTAAAGCATACTTAGCCTGCACATTATGTATTGTTTGGTATAGAAAAACCTCAAAAAAAAATTTCTCCAATTTTTAGTCAAACGAACAATAGCATTCAAAAATTAGATAATTCGAACTCGATGGAACAATGCACCATTTTTATAGATAACCACAATAAGCATTTTTTGCGTTCTTAAAACAATTTGAATCAGTAATGCATACAACCTGTTCTAGAACATTGATTTCCTTTTTTGTCCGTTATTGTGTATCCGAACAAAGCTTAGACGCAAATGAAGTATTATATAAAAATATCATTCTGCCAGCGAGCGAGTCGCATTTCCGGCAGATCCAGTATGTGTACAAATATGCGATATAAATTAGATCAAATATTCATTACAAAATCGTAAGTATTATATAAAATCGTGCGCGCGCCAAATCTTTCAAAACCTTAACGCATCCAATCCATCGCATTTTACATAACACGTATGTTAATAGGTACTTTCATCCTCTTTATTAATCAAACACTGTCAAATAATTCTCGCGCACGTAAATATAATTTGAAAGTAAGATGCCTTTCAAATTTGAAAAAAATCTGGCGATGTGTGTTGTATGTGTGTATGAGTGCGTCTCGTCTCGGCATTGTATTATGATTTCTACATAGAAAACGTGATGAAAAGTTGCGTTTTTCCATCCGCTGCGCAAATTTGACTGACCGCCCGATTTCCTCCTTTTACTGTTTATACGTTGCTGTTGCAATCAGCTATCGATAATAATTAAAGCCGATTTCTAGTTTTAAGTGTCCATAAAAAATTGCTGTTGGCAACCTACGCGCTTTTTTGTTGATAAACTTCTATATGGTAGATGGCAAATTAAGGACATGCTAAATCGGTAGCTTACGCTTAAAACTTAAATTAACAGCTACTTAAAAAGAAACATTAACAGCACATTAATAGTGATTAAAATGGTATTATGTATTGAAACAGTAATATTCTTTTCAATGCAACACAAGTTTTATTATATGCATGTTTTAATAATATCGCATTTATATGTAAATAGAAAATGCAAAAGAAATTTTAAATCTTTTGTAAATATCTTAACATTCATCTAATCTTAACTTAACTTAAAAATTTGTAGTTTGTTTTTGTAAATGTTGTAAAAAGTATGTGTCTGTCTGTCTGTCGACTTTAATTTGATGCTACTACTGTGTCCAAAAAGTAAGACTAATTTTTAAATTTAATAGCGCATGCAAATCGCACATCATTAAAATTTTCTCTTATTTTGTAAACATTGTAATAAACGTTTGTAACAATTATTAAGTCAAAAGATTTATCAATTATCAGTCATTTATCAGTCAACCCTTGCAAAGAGTCAAGAAAATCAAAGAAATTGTGTTGAGTTTACTAAATGTACCTGTTCGGGACTTGATGATATGTCGAAAAAGTGCCAATATCATTTTGGAAGATATTTTAGGCCTAAAACCTGTAAATTATTGACTAATGATATAACGTTGACAATGCACCTCTCACATGTACACATTCTTAGTGTCTTTATCATCAAAAATCCTGTACATATCAATCCGAATTCGCCTTATTTAGTACCATGTTACTTATGACTATAACCTAAGAATCTTAAAAGACCACTGTAGAAAAACTGTAAAACGATAAAAGAGAAGAAGCATAATCGCCGCATGCTCTTTTAGCGTCGTATAACATTAGACTTAAAACAAAAACTAATTAATGTTTTGATGTGAAAATTGCTACAAATGTTTATTACAACGCTTACAAGAAATAAAAATATAATTGATGTACGGTTTACTAGGGCTAATTGAATTGAATATTGGTCTTACTTTTTGGACACAGTAGTATGTAATAAAAATTCTTTAATTCTATATACTGTGAGTTGATATACGTTGTATATCAAACAAATAATTTCTTGTATTATTAATTGAATGATGATTGAAAAAGCATTTGATAAAATGCAAATTAACATAAATGCAGTTTTATTTCAACTAGCAAGTAAAAAAGTTTACAAAAAGAATAACACATTAATATTTTAATTCCATATTTCCTTACCTTACAATTCGTAACTTTACTTGTGCATTTTTAGTTTATTAAATCATAATTAATTTTTTTAAAAGCGCCTTATTCCTTTTTTATTCTGAATAATAATTTAGTAAAATATAATGGCGTATAATTATATTGTATACATATTCACTTGTATGCAAATAAGTTTTTAAGCAATTTTACTTCCTATATTGTACATTGTGCTTTCTTAAATTAAATGAATTAAAATAGCGTTTATGAAAAATTACAATAATGTATAGAAGATTTATGGTACAATAGTTATTTGTCAAACAATCAAGGATTTTTTATACTATAACAAATTGAGTAAATACTGTTTTATAAATAGCAATGAAATTAAGATTATTTACAAATATAATACATAAAATCTTTGTAACACCTACCTGTTACCAATTACTTGTCATTTTCCATAATTATGTAGCCTTTATGGTGTTCTATAGATTCTAGTCCTATTCATATTAATTTAAAAATATTTGATCTAACATTATAAGAAATAGCATTGCTGTAGAATGTTTGATATTCCATCTTCGAAACGAAAGACACAATATTTTCATTTCCTGCTGAGAATAAATAACGAATTGGTAGTTAGATTTACACCATCTAAGAAGCAGCAAAATATGGGGCGTTGGATTATGGCGACCACAGGGTAATGCCGCGAACTGGTCAATTTTAAAAATTATTAAGTATAGAGATCACAAAAAAGCGTCAGTACCTTGCACACATTGTGTAAGCGAAGATACTGCAAAATGACGAGAGTTCCTCAACAAAAAAATTAGCAGCCCTTACGTATAATATTTCGTTTTTTCTCTAATAACTGAAATGCGCATAAAAATTGAAGCAAAATTATTTTTATAATCTGATAATCTGATAATATATATATACAAAGAGTAATTCTGCTGTGCATTTCTAAATATTTTAAGATATAACTTGCACTAGATTGCTCTTCATATCTCCTTGAAATAAAATTTGCTTAACTGGGTAATGACGCTCCTAGCTTAATTTGAAATGAATTTGGAAAACGCAATGAATGATGGTTTAGATGTGAATTATGTTCGAGATGCAGATACGGAATTCAGTTTACAGAGGATATCACTGATAATTACAAATGTGATCTTTGTATATTTAACGACGTTTGTTTCAAAAATGTTTTTAAGCCATTCTCAAATTTAACTATTTATACGTATTATACATAAAAATTATGTAAATGGAAATTTTCTTAACGCATTGAATTTAAATATTTAATATTAATCCATTATTACTGTTAAAAACGAGACAATAGGATATAAATAATAAAATTTATTGTAGACCTTACACAGAAGCGTTGTCTAATTAAAAATCTATTAAATGTAAGAATGCAGCTTTAACCACTTGAAATTTTACGCGTATTCATAGAAATATCTTTGTGTCATGAAATTAAGGACACGTTAAGTTAGTAGCTAATAAATTTAGTACTTGAATAATTTTGTTGAGAAAAAAATGCATGAATATTTTTCTCTTTGGCACTCAACGTAGATATAAAGAAATATATGGGTAATTCTTTTTGGCTAAAATGCATAATTTAGTGCGTTATAAATTACATAGGAGTTGGCAATAAACGTACAATTTGGTTAATTTCTAGTTTAAATTTTGCATTTGTTTGCAATTTTTATGGCGTGAATTAAGGACGCATTACAATCGGTAGCTATCATTTAAAATTTAAATAAAACTTGACAATGTAAAATTAACTTCAACTTCAACGCGGTAATTTAAATCGAATTTTCTTTAGTACTCTCGCCAAGTGTTAAATTAATTACACGTCCGAGATTAAAATAATAATTTTTTACTCTAAAATGTATTACAAGGCAATTATATCACGTGCAAAAAAAATGTTTCATTACATTGCAGTAGTGCTTCAAAAAATTATTTATTTAATACTTTAAATATGCTTTGTGCAAAATGGAAAGATGAAACGTAATTGCACTTAGTTAATGTAAATTCCCACAAATAATGTGATGGAAGTGCACTTGGACTATTGGAAAAGTAGTGCAATGATTGCAGGTCAACATGCACGGATTGTCAATTGTCGTCGTTCCGTATTTCATTCATTCTTCCTCATTTTTATCATAAAATCGCGAGCAATGAAGAAAATCATTCTCGATTGCTATAATTTTTTAATTGAGCTTGACAACTTTATAGATGAAAGCTAAAATATAATATAGGTTATGTTTATAACGGTTTGATTTTTTTTTTTATTATTTTAAAATGGCAATGAAACTTTTAACCAAATTGCATTTAATTCTCATGACGTAGAGGATTTATAATTTTATAAAAATTTGCGTAATCTTTTGTGATTTATTTTAATCTTCCGTTGCGAATTTATTATAAATTCATTTGTTATTTACAACTTTTATAATTTATTTTTACTGTATTATATTGTAGTTTTATTAAACGTACCTTCAATTTGTGTAATTTCATATAAATATAATATACAATTAAACAACAGCTAATTTGCTTCTTTCACTTTAGAACAACTAAGGACATTAAAAGATTCACAATAAGACATTTAAATAAATTGAATTTTATTATGATTTATAAGAAAACATGATTTAAGCGTTTTTCAAATTTACAACTAAACGAGGAATACTTACAAAAAAAAGAATATGATTTATCCAAGGCAGTATGCATTTATTTTCTAAAGTTTTGATATACGCAAAATGCCATTTATATTTGTCATTGAAAGAAGAAAGCACAACTATGAATGTGTCAACCAAGTCACCTTACGACTTGTTTTTATTTTGCTCTATTGCCATGTACCGGTTTAAAAAATTTCACAGTAAGGGCACTTTTAAGTTAAATTTTATTTCAAGAAGGTGTAAAGGGTAATCTAGCTTAAATTATATCTGAAAATATTCAGTAATGCACAGCATGTATATTATCAGATCCATAAATAATTATTATATATAGAAATAATTTGGCTTCAATTTTTATGCGCATTTCAGTTATAACAGAAAACACGAAATTTATATATAAGGACTGCTAATTTATTTGTTGAGGAACTGTCGTCATTTTACAGCATATTCGCTTACACAATGTTTGCAGGGACCTGTCGCGCTTTTCTGATCTCTACACTAAAGAATTTTTTAGATAGACCAGGTTGCGCCATTACCCAACTTTTCCCTATATGAATTATAATTAATATAACTCATATTTATGCTGTTCAGGCTAAACTAAATTTATATCTAAAATAAACTAGAAATTTTCAAACAAAATACACTCATAAAACTAAGCTTTTTTAATAAACATACGAACATGTAGTAATATTTTAATAAATTGGTTATTCAAATACAATTTCATAATTTATTACACAGCATATAGTAAGTGACTTGATGATATTATCGTAACGTATCACAAACAAATGAGCTACTTTTAAAATTAATTACCGCACACGTCTGAAAAAGTTTGCAGTGATTAATAATTTCAATCTCGCAGCGCAACATATTAATTATATACATGTTGATCGTTGCAATCTCTCTCTTATATTATTGTAGTGTATTCGATATGTACGCCTATTTGCAAAAACGCCAGAATTGCGCTCTGACAATGATTTATTTTATAAGAACTGTTATTGAGAAGGTTCTAAGTGAACAACATTCATAAACTTTAGAATGCGTTTATTCATAAGGCGATAAATTAATAATAAGTTAAGTCCGGATGTCTAGCTATTGAAGAAATATTAAACTCGGCAGGTAGAATGGTATTAAATTAAATAGGTATTATTTTTGCTAAAACAAATTATATCAAATTTGAATTATATTTTATAATAAGAAATAGAGAATATAAGTTACATAATAGTTTGATAAATAGGTTAGTAGTTTGTGCTCTAATTTTCAAAAAGTAAACTAACCTAGTGTCTAGACTTGGGACAATTCTTACGCCTGAAGCAAGGATAGAAAACTGGCTTTGGCACATTTCTTGTTCTTGCTACTAGTTTCTTTATCATTACTACGCTTTGCTTTCAAATGTCTTCGATGTATTCCTGCAATGGTTTTTAGGGTCTGTTTTCGACAAATAAAATGATGTTAAATGATTGAATAGCTAGCCATTTTTG